>VYZV01001951.1:0-36531 GCA_013401275.1 Pandion haliaetus | reverse complement strand
AATTAACCTGCCTTATAAATGGGACAAATCCAGGCTTTGGATGTAAATTTTCTGTGTACGTCGCATCTGCATATAAACTGTTGTTGCCTGAAGAGTGAAAGACTTGAAATCCTATTTTTTCTGATATGGGTGTCAAAATTTAGTATCTTTCCTTCAGGATTGTCTTCTGCCTATAAGAAAGATGCTGCTTTTCTGTCCTGTCAGGCTACTTTTACAGTGAAACTTTTTGCAGTTCATTATAGCCGCATGCCTACAAAGATACTATTTTATATGTACATTTAGTATCTCAAGTCAATTGATAGTTATGCGTATGTGTTCAAGGTCAACTGTGTTTTCCAGTTGCCTCTGCTTGATCAACAACTTTGTAGGAATAACTGGGCTACTTTGATGGGGTTAGAGTAGTTGAGTAATACTTGCTATATCCTATTAATCTACATAATTTCATCAATGTTTAATATTCTTCCTCATGATGAAAAGAGAATTTTGCTAACAGCAGTAATCTGTTAATAGGACTTGGACTATGGCCTGGTTTTAAGATCTTGAAGCTGTTTTAGCCAGTTTCTTCCCTTTCAGAGTTGCTCACTGAAGACTGCAAAGAGGGTCTTACATTCTCATACCTGTGCTGAGAGGAAGGTACCACTGCAGTGAAGGTGACATTGATCGTTAATGTACTTACGAAATTGTCTTGACCACTTTGAAGCAGATTTCTTTTGACTCCACCAGGTGAGTGTTTTGCAGAGAGATGGATTCCAGAGAGGATAACTATATCAACAGAACCAAACTAGCATTTCTAGTGTTCCTCCAAATCTAAGGTTGCCATTGCACATAACAATTACTTAGTAGACCTAAACACGTACTCAGGTACCTGTACTCAGGTTATCTCTGGACAGAAAATCGGAGAGAATTTATGGGAGAACTGAATTAAATTTGCATAAGAAGATGCAACTAAGCGTTTAGTGAAATTCAAGGAGAATTTTAGTTCCAGAGTGACTTTTAATATTGTCAAGATTTAATGTACTCAGCTGTGACTTCTGATTTTAAAAAACCTGTTCTTTGCAAATAAATTTGTTTTAATTTCTTTTAAAACTTAGAATAAATGGGTGAATATTCTGAAAGCATGGGAGAAAATAGAAAGGAACAGAGTTCAGCTGAACCAGTCAGAAGGCGGCATAGCACCACGCCTTGGCTTGGCAGACCTGAGTTGTTTCAGCTGTCTTTGGGCAAATTACCTAGTCCCTCAGCAGTTCAGTCTGCTCTGTGATGGGGACAACATTACTGCTTCCTACCTCAACAGTGCTTGTGGTAATGAATACCTTTAAAGATTATGAGATGACAGAGCTGGCTCAGTCTTGCACAAATGCTCTTACAATTAGAAATGAGGGCACAGAGATAGTGTTCAGTTTTCAGCAGCAGGTTTTTTTCCTCTTTCTTTCCCACTGCTTCACCTCCAGCACAAGCAAATTTTCAGAAGGGCTAGCAGAGTATCAGGAAGTGAGCAGCAAGTAGGCAGGTTAGCAGAATATCAGTCATGTCAACCAAAGTCTAAGTGATATAATCAAGAGCAGTGTTTTGGGTTGGGTTTTTTTTTTTTTTATTTCTTCTCCCCCCCTGCCCCCTCCCCCAAGCTATAGCTTCAGTTTTTAATTGTGACCTTCAGTGTCACAGACCTATGCCTTTTCCCTTTCCTTTTTTGCACTTATACAGGAAAAGCCTTTAAAATACTGAATCCAATGGAGCTTTTCCCTCCAGTGGATATCTACAGGGAGATTAGAGACCTGGTTCTGTATAGGTCACTTGTCCCTAAGTTTCTCTGCCAGTGCCCAGTGTAATGAGCAAGCTGTTTCCCCAGGGAGCCTCTGATTCCGGCCATACTGGAATAACTGCCTTTGCTGTCTGCACTTCTTTCCACATCTTTACCAACACCATGTTTTCCACAAGTCGTGGTGACAGGAGACCAGTGAAAACGGTTCTCATGTTTCTGGCTTTGTGGCAGAACACTGGGCACCCTATGTCACCAGGCTCTAATAAATGCAGACCAGAGGCCGTAACTAGTAGTAGAAAATCTCATGAGGTAAATCAAGCAGCAATTTGAACTTGTGTTGTGTGGCTCCTGCTGCTACCTGGAAAATGGATATACTCTATAGCCTGTAGAACAGCTAAGGAATAGATGGAGATGCCAAGGGAGGGGAGTACAGGATTTGCTGCTAGGGAGGTGCTCAAGAGGTTTTGGAGCAGGATCATGGCTAGTAGGGTTCTCCCCAAACCAGCTTGTACAGCTCAACCCAAACCAGCTACAGAGGTGTAGTGCCACACAGTACTGTGCTGCAATCATGTACTCGTAATTTCTCATCTGGAGTTCCGGGAAGGGAACACAGAGGCTCTCTTTTTCAGTGTAGCTTTTCTTATACCTATAGCAAAGAAGGAATACTGTAGTAATCTTTATCTAACATCTTTGCAAGTTTTCTGATCATGTCACCATCTTTCTTGTATTTTGACTGCATATCAAAAATAGCCATGTTAGAAGTGAAATCGTCACGAAAGCCTCACTGAAATTACTGTAATTAGTTACTGTAAACAGATGATCTGTATGCCTTCAATTACATTTCAGGCAAGCAGTCTCTGAAAATGCAAATATGTGGTTTGGTGCAGCATGGGCTTGCAAGGAGGAGGAAGAGACGCGTAGGAGGGCTTTTTACTACTGTTTGATTTCATGCTGCTGATGGTAATTAGCAGAGGAAAGTATAGTTTATTAAAATGCAGGTTGCAGCAAAAAGTATCAACTAGGGACAGTGGCTGGCTAAAGAGAGGTTTACAAAATGCAAAATCTCTCACTGCACAGCTCTTGGATTCAAATCTAGCCCAGGGTGTTTGCTGGATACTGTTGGATGTTGGATTTCATATTACAGTAGCAATGAGAGACCCTATCCAGGATAAGGACACAAGGTGGCAAGCACAAGAATGTAGTCAACAGTATTCATGTTCTAAAAAGTTTGCAATCTTAATACATTATTTAAAAAACAAACCAAAACCAACAAACCAAACAACAACAGGTTCAGATACCAAATGCTGGTTTTGTCCTTATGAAGCTGGCCTCCCTTAGACCTCCCCTGTATTCTTGCAGCTCCTCCATGCAGCTCAGAGGATGCTTCTTGGGATTCTCATATTCCCCATGGACAACCCTCCACGTAGTTGACTGATGTCCTTACAGCATGACGGGTCTGCAAAGTAAGCTGCCCTTCTCTCTCAACAGTGGTTCTCAGGGCTGGAGACTTGTATCCACCCTCTGACTTTTCCTGCTCTTCCTCAACAGCTCCTTTCAGGCATTAGCTGAGCTGATCTGAAAGGCCATGGTTGCTCTCCTTGCCTTAGATTGGGTCCCCAGGCTCCAACACCAAGCGCTGTGATCAGGTCAGCAGGTTAGCTGCATGGCATTTAATTACCTGACAGTCTTGCCTTTGGCAGCTGTGATCAGTGGTCTGGAGCGACAAAAGCCCTGAGCTTTTCAAAGTACATATGGCACAATCTCAGCAGAAGCATAAAACATTACAAGAGAAAAGTTTTACAAGTAGAAAAACTAGGAAGTGGTTTCAGCTCTAGTGTCTCTGGGACCTCTGGTTCTTCTGTTCCCTGTATGTTTGACTCCCTTCAAACTCTACGCTTTCATTCATTCCAAGTTTTTGTTCCAGATTATTTTCTGCTAGGGATCTTCTCAGAGCATAGAAGGTGGGAGCTGTTGCCCTTCATTTCTTATTATACCAGTAAATGTAAGGACTATCTTTAGACTGTTCCCCCCTTTACCCCACTAGTTCAGTAAATCCCTAAAACAGGGAAGCAGTCCAATAATAAGGGGACAAACAGATGGAGAAACAGCATCTGTGGTATCTACAGTAGTATAGTATTTCTTGCCTCTTCCTCTTGTCTCGAATCTACCATGTCTGGTAGATGCTGTTAAAGACAGGATGCAAAAGTCAATGAATTTATAGTCTAATTAAAAATATAGCAATTTCCCTGTGCATTTCTTTTGTTGGTTTTAGGTTTTGCTCCTTTGTTTTTATGGGTTTGTTTCACCCATCATACATCAAAAGAAAAGGACATACAATTCAAGGCAGGTTCAGTAATGAAAATACGTCAATATCAAATCCAAACAATATTGTAAATCTCAGACTGAGGCTTCTCCATATGGTATGTTGATATTGCCAGCCAAAAACACAACATGCAACTTCCAGGGATGGGTTCAGTGAACTTTAAAATCTGTACAAAAATAACTGGCGACAGCTTTCCTCAATGTGAAATCCTTTCTACTCTCTCCCAGAAAGAGCTGTTCCCCTGCTGGTTTTCAGCACCTCCTCCTCCCCGTCTGCTTGTTCCTCCCTCTGTTCTGCTTTTTCCCACATTTGTATGAATATCCTCCATCCTCAGTTCTTGTTCTTGTGACAGAGAGAGGATGCATCAGAGCTCTCTGCCCATCTTGCTTTCCAGAGATGTTACATCACCTGCTGCTGAACAAAGCTGCTTCCCTGCAGCTTTCCCTTTCCCAAACATGGTCTGTCTTGGATCAGTTGTCTGGGTGTATGAATTGGTGTTGCTGACCAGTTTCCAAAGGCTGCTGGTTCACTTGCCCTCAAATTTCCAAAACAGCAAGCAGCTCCCTAGACCTGGAGCAGAACACAAATATGTGGCTGAAACCTCAATTCATCTCAAGCTGAGGAGAGAGCGGGCTGTGTGGTGGTGCTTACCAACCATGGGTTGTGTGAGACAGAAGGTCAGAAACTCCCCCTGTCACAGACCTGCTCTCACTGGGGTCTGCAGGCTATGTGAGAGCGGACTGGATGTTGCCAATCTTCTCTGCTGTTGTCCCTAGCTTTGGGAGGCTGCCACTGCTGTAGTTCACAGAAAGAGCCAAACATGATGTTAGTGTGCAATAATTTACCTTCTCAGTGTTGTAGGCCAGTGACAAGTGGGGGTGATGCCTTCAGGCTTGCTTTATAGGTCACCACAATTTTACTTGATTTTTATCATGAGTTGTTCCAATATTATATCTGTGGGTATGAGATTCAGGATATCTTGACAGATATGATATCCAGAACTGTGGAAGACCTCTCCATCAGAAGTCTTAGTGCAAGCAACATACCTCCTTGCTGAGTTATGATCAGAGCATGAAGTACTTGTTGCACTGAAGTGGGAAATCAGGGAGCAGAGTGCTGAGTTAGCAACAGTGCTAAGACCTGCACAGGTCACTGCAGATGGCAGTGAGATGAGGTTATAAGGTGATTGATTGCAGGACAACAGTAGGTGACAAAAAATGTTGTTTTCCTGTTGTTATTTCCTAGGCTGGCTATCTGTCCTCAGATTGGTGTTCTCAATGATTTAATTAGTCTCTTTTCTGTGTCCCTAAATAATACCTTTTTATCGCATCCTACTCTCTTGCTACTCATTTCAGGTCTGTTACGTACCACCTGTTATCCACTCGTCTATCTCCTGTAAAGAAACTCTTTGCGTTAGTGCATTGCTGTTCCTTAATGCAGAACCTATTGGATTAGTCTGGTTTCTAGTAACACCCAAACAAGCGTGAGTATTCATGCGGTTTCTGCCAAAGCCCATGAAACTACCAAGGGCAATGAGTGACACAGGTAGGTTCAGTCAAACATCTCAGTGTAGCTATTTGTTGTGTTCCTTGATTAAGTCAACTACCCCTAAAGCCTCCAGCTCTGAGGGAAGAAAGCCACCCTCAGGGACCCTGTCACAGGAGGGCTCAAGGGCCAGAAGTGCTGTCTGTCATATGTTTGTGCCTGGTCTATGCGCAGCATCTGTGCCAATGTGGCTATACCCATGTACACGTGGGCATGCATATCTGCATGGTATGAGCCTTCTGGTGACAGGTGCAGTTAAATGGGAATAGAGGTCCTTACGTCATTAAGACTTACTTATACCTGACATATAAGCACCTTTTTAAAGCTTCTGTTTTATAGACATTTCGTAGAGAAATGGCTTAACTTTAACCGCTAAAGTTACACAAAATACAAAAATGTGCGTAGAACAGTACTGAGTGGGAATGTAGCAAATTTACACATGGTGATTAAGGACATCCAGCTAAAGAAAGGCTGATATTTTGGGGGAACAGAGGTCTCCTCTGGTTTTGGTGTGGGTTCTGATGAAAAATGTGTCATTGTGGAATAACCCCACTCACATGAGATCAGTAGGAAAGCCCTTTATTTTCTATCACTTCTCTCTTTCAAACCATATCTGTCCATCAGTGTGGAAGGGAAAACACATCATAATGCTGCAAGGCATGAATTAGAAATGACAGGACAGATAATAGTGGATGTCACAGGGATGAGTCAACACTGAAAGAGGTGGATGAACAATATGAACACCAGAAGATGTTCTGAATGGCTAGTGCCAAAAAAAGATGTATTTTTACTCTGTGGAAAGAGAATGAAGTATCAGGGCTGGGAAAGTAGGTTGAAATGAAACCTCAAGAAAGACATGTGAAGTCCAGGGCAAATCAGGAAGTTAAAGGCACATGTGAGAACTTTAATCAAACTAAAAAGCAAGAAGTAGAAAGATATTAAGTTAGCTTGAGTTAGAAAATCACTTCATAAAGAGAGAAAAATAAGAAGGTTGGTTTGTTGCAAAACCTGCTATTTTGTGTCCCAACAGACATTGTAGGCCCCATTTCTATGAAAGCAAAAAAGGATCAGTATCACACTTGTCCATAAAATTAGAAATAATTAACACATTTCATAAGAGTATTTCTGTGGAAAAATTAATTCATTTTAAATAGTCTAAGAGTTTTTAAATGTCTAAGGTTTCTTTACTAAGATACCAATGTAATGGTGCTGCAGTACTGTGGAATCAGTGGAAATTTGATTGTAATTTTACCCCATATTCTCATTAATAATGCTATAGAATAGCTTTGTTTTGGTTAGTCATAGCTATGTTTTGGTGCAGGACTTTGTGAACACTTCTGTAGTTTTGAAGTACATCTTGGTGGTAATGCTAAGCAAGTTGGTTTTATTATTTTTCTTTGTGTCCTTTATGTCTGTCCTTCCTTTGTTTCTTTCTTTCAGGAAGACAGTACCGTTATGACATTAGGGTTGAAGGAATTAGCAGTTCCTCAGCAAAAGGCCTACTAAGAAAACTGGAGTAACTTAAAACAGAAATATATGATAACCAGTGTTCTTTGGTTGCATCACAGGGTATAAAGCACCCAAGAATGCAGAGGAGCCAAGAAAGAAATGGAGAGTCATGGCACTGGATAACTTGAGTCTGTGTCAGGGGAAAGGGTTGAAAGCTGTGGATAGCAGCGTCATTTTCCTTCTGGTGCCCCAAAATATGGATGACTTTATGAGTACAAATTGAGAACTTTTTTGGCCATCATACTTTAACAGGAATATTCAAAATAGGGGTCAGGGGAAGAAATTAAATTAAATGAAGGCAAGGGCCCAGTTCTGACCTTTTCCTGGGGAGAGAGCAGATTCAGGTTTAGCATAAAGGGAAGAAAATGAAGGTTGTAACTAATACGTGTTGTCTAGTTCATTGAGTCATCTGTGGGGATTCTCCACTGAATAGTGGCAGTGCCTACATCAGCAGTGTGGGAAAGGCCCTGGTTGGGACCAGGGTCCTCTCTTCCCCTCTCTCTCAGCTTACTAGCAGTGCTGGAAACTTTCCAAAGTAAAGGCCAGCTTTCAAAGTACTGGACTGAGGGATTTGCAGGGTTTGCTGTTAAGGCCTTTTCTGGGTTTGAATATTACATTTCTCCCCACCTGTGCTCTTCTCAAGAAAAAAAGAGAAGGGAGAGAAAGCAGTTAGTGGTACGAATTTCTCTGCAATGTATTTGGTGTAATATTTCTCAAGCTCTTCGATCATGTTACCTTGCTTCATGCTATGTTAATCTCTGTCAGGTTAGTCAGTGGTGTGGCAAAAAAGAAACTGTGAAAGGATGCTAAGCAGAGCTGATATGATGGAAATATGAATCTGTTGCTGCATACCCACTACTGACTAGCGTTATGGCAGAGACTGAAAATACATCCTGTCTACAGAGTTTTATGTGGCTGTTTTTTAGAGTTGAGCCTCAAATTATCTTCTTGGGACATAAAGAGTGCTGGACAAGAGTAGGTTCAGGGATGGTTGGACTCCAAGACCAGTATCCCAAGGGAGCACATACAAGCCCCTAGCCTCAGCTCCATGGAGGCTATTCTTGCCCAGAAAATTTTGATAGCAGTTGTAGGCTAAGGACAGATAATAGAAGATCACAGGCTGAATTAATTGAATCCACTTGTCACCTTCATGATTTTAAGAAATCAGTGTTTTCAAATTCATATCATCATTAAGAAGGCATCCCCTGACTAACTGCTGTCCATCCAGAAAGCCTTATATTTTATCTAAGGTGTCTGTGTTATAGCTGCACGGTTTAAAGCAATCTTGTTTATACTGGCTATTCAGAGAACGAGGCTATCTCTGCAAGCAGATAGGGAAACCTAAATAAGACAAAGTACCCAATGAATTTCTCTGCTTACAGTCTACAGTGTTGGGTTTTTTTATTGTCCCATTGTGTCTGGAGTAACAACTCTTTATTCATGTATTCTATTTTTTTTATAGGATGCTCTGGGTCTTTTTGTTGTTCCCATGGACATCTACAGAAATTACCCTCTTTGTTGGCACTTGCTGTGATCCCCTCATAAAAGAATAAGTGCTAAGTCAATGGTGAAATAAGCCATGAAAAGTGAAACTCTGTTTTTAGTCTAGACTCAGTGTCTCTAGGTCAGATATATAAGCACAGCAGCAGCAGAAGGTATTGCTTGATCCTTTTTCTGATAAATGCATGGGGGAAGTCTTTCTTAGTGGTGTGGTTTGTTAAGGATTTAGGAACATAATTATTACGTTGGGTGTCTTTGTAGATGCAAGTCCTTTATGAATCACTAAGAAAATAGAGTTTGGTCTGTCATATGCAACTTCCACTCTATCATCTAGGAATGTCTGCCTGAGCAGTGTGCTGGGCTCCTCTGGTGCCGAGCTGGAAATTTAAAATGTTCCTCTTCTGCCCCAAGCAAAAAAGATTAACAAAATACTTAAAAGCTGATCATGGCAAGATAGGAGAGGTTTTATGACAACCAACATTGACAAAAGGCAATACAAATTCATTTGGGAGGATTAAAAACCTGGGTGGAAATCAACATTGAAGTTTGGCTTGGGCAGACTTCTAGATCTGGGAAGAAAATAACCTAGAACTCATGTTGTGGAAAAGAGAAATCTAGGAAAGAGTAATTGCTAAAGAGAGCCAGATGGGACAGGGAGATTAAGCTGGCAATGGTAAGCAAAAACAGAAAGATAACATCAAATTGGAAAGTGTTTGAAAGAGTGATAGGTCTGGGTCTTGATGGGGAGAAACAGTTGAGTTTAGGCCTGGCTAACACATAGTCACTACCTTCCTCAGCCAGCACCTGAGGCAATCCAGAAGGATTTACATGGGCCAAGACTAACGACAGCTAAATACAAAACATTACACTGCTTTAATTATCAGCAGTAAACTGAGTCTTAGCAGAGTAAACCAGCCTGTACAGAGTTTCCTGGTGTGTAGGGAGAATATTACCTATGCCGAGACTAGTTCCTTTAGAGCTAGCTAAAGAAAATAAAAGAAATAAGCATTAAGAGTTTGTTCTTATTTCTTTGAAACTTATTTAAGCAAGGATGAGGGCAGCATATCTTAATGTAATCTGTAGTTATTTTTTAATAGACTGAGTAGTCATTTTTGGTTTTGTCAAGGGCTATGTGGTTAGTTCTCTTGGCTTTTCTTCGGGTTCTTTAGGTTTGGGGGATTTTGAGGGGAGGAACACAGGTCTTCATATTTCCTTCCCCTTTCCAATCATTCAGTGATGTTATGAGCCTGTGGGTGGGAAGCAGTTTCCAATTTTGTTCCTGCAGTCAGCTGCAGTTGCAGTGAATGCTGTCTGGAGGTCTGGCTACCTGATGTTCTCTTCACATTAAGCAGATAAGTCACAAATGACTATTATTAATTTAGTTATTTATATATGCAGGAGAACATAGCTGCAATGAGGATTTCTGGGCCCCTTGGAAAAATGTGACCCTAAAATTGTTAGCATTTGTATTTCCTGCTCATAAAGTGTATTTGAAGTGAATCTGAAGTCAGAAATGAAGATCTAAAATTAGCTCATTGGGCCAGTTAAACTTGTTGGTCCCTTGCAGAATGATTAAATGTACTCTCCAGGAGAGAGGAAATTGCATCTTGCTGAGGACAAGAAAGTCATCATCCTGATTTTTTTGAGAGGCACAATCAAGAGCACAGCTTCAGTGAAGCTTAATGAATAAAGAACACTTTGCACAATTACAGTTGCCCCTGCCTCATGTTGGGGGCATTGTGATCACTGCGGTGGCATCCTTTTCTTCAGGAGAGGTTCTTTCCACTGCTTTCCACAGCCCCACTCACCTTCTGATGCCTTGATTTCTGCTGGGTGGATTTCCTGCACTGCGATGCCCATGCAGATGAGTGGCATGTGGAGTCATTTTACCCCAAGCTGTGTGGTGGCAAAAGCCTCCTCTTGCATCTGTGCATGTCTCTTGTGTTTGGTGCTGCATTGTAGGTTTGTCCTGGAAACTCACCTTAGCTCCCAATCCTGTAATCACTTAGACAAGGAGCCCTTATGCCATTGTGCACATACTTTTAGCATGTGTTTTCTTGTCTATCTGGTGAGGAAGATTAGAGCCCAGGCTGCTTTTGAAGCTGAGCTCTGACCTGCCCACTTTGCAGTAAGGATGTAGATAAAGTCAGGGGAAAGGAGCTCAGCTGTGGTAATGGTCCAGCATGGTCCTATGAGTTATTGGGCATGGGTTTTCCTCAGGCAGTTCTTTCTAAATGAGTATTTTTATCTAGGAGGACTTTGGGGACTTCAGATATTTGTTTGGGATTTTGGAATATCTCACAGCCCAGCTGAAAGTGTGGAGCATCAGAAGGTGCTGGTCTCTGGGTGAACCGTAACTATAGTGTATACAAAATAGAGTTGACACCATCATGGACATATCAGACTAGCCCCTTCCATATGTGTTATCCATTACATACACATCTATTTATCTCTGAGATGCTCCAGGCAGATGTGGAATTTCTTGGACCTAAAAGGAGCTTTTTCAGCATGCCTCTGAGAGCTGAACCTTTCTGTGGGTCCTGGCTTAACTTCTTCAGGAAACAGTGTGGGTCCCTCAAGTCTGCGTTCAGTTGTGAAGCTGGAGATACCAGGATTGCCTGGACAACCACTGTCCAGACAGACACTGTCCCAGGTGAAAAGCTTCCATCGTAAAGCCTCCCATATTTCTGTAGCTGCTTCAGCACCTTTCAGGACACCAGGAGAAGCTTTCACAGAAGCATCAGACCACACACAACTGATGGCACATCCAGAACTCCCCATGCGTGTCACATCCAGGTCTCCTGTCCTGCTGTAAAGCAACTGTCCAAGCTCCTGCTCATTCCTCCAAAAATTTTCTGCCAGCACCATACCCAGTCTCACAGGACAGATGTTCTGGGAATGACTGTATTAAAAAGGCTGGGAAACAAAGAACAAGGCTCTTGGAATCTTCTCCAAGAGAATGTGAAGAAAATCTTTATCTTCAACAATTCACATTCCTGCTTTTTCCTCATTCTTTGTTTGACAAATTGTTTTCTATTTACAGCCAGCACTTTTTAATGCATTCTCCCTCCCCCAGCCTACTGGGTTCCTATTTTCTCCTTCTGACAATGTTACCATATGGTTCTATTATTCAGAGATTCCTAAACATGTATTGCAACAGTCCTGAAAAATAATTAGGTGCTGCTGTGGTGTAAAAGCACATCTGTGATCAATAGCTCCCTCTGAAAATTATGGCATAAAATGTCCCAAGACATTTTTCTATCTTTCTACTTTCTCCCTGCCCCCCAGAAAGTGTTACAATAAAGGGAAGAAAGACTGTGTCAGCAGTTATTTTAATTTTCTTTCTTAAAAGCAATGCACAGTGTGATTGGTGTTTTTTGAGCTATGACTAGGGGAAGAGATCTCCAGGCCAAAAAAGGTATATATTTAGACTCTGTACATTTAGAATAGAACTTAATTCTATGGTGATAACCAATTATTTACACCCTTTAATCTAAAAGTCTTCCTGTGCCCTGTGGGGAATACAACATGTGTCCAGCGGATTGGTAGCCATGTGCTTTGGTGAATGTGCAGTCCCTCAGCCCTTCCCCTGCTCCTTTCCATTGATGGCTCCCTGCTAAAGTGGTCTGGTCTCACGATTTACTCTCCCTTTGTTGAAGGCTTTGTCAAGGGAAGGGCTCTTCTTGGATTCCTTTTAGTACTGCACTTACTGTGCTTTTGAAAGGTTTCAGGCAGTTGTTTTCATTGGAGAGTTTCACAAGTGCATTGATGAGTAAAAGTGGTCTCAGCTCCTGATGAAAGAGGCAGGCATCTCCCACACAACTTTTTCTCCCAGGCATGTATTGGGAAAATAAATGAAAATCAGTGTTACCAAAAACAAGTTTCACAAAGGCTTTTCAAAAGCGATTTGCTCCCAAACCCTCTGTTTCACCCTATCTTGATACCAGCCCTCTGGTACTGCTGCTGAACCTGCACAGATACAGTATTTGTAGTGAAATAAGCCTCACTTGTCTCCTTGGCACATCATGAAATAGAAACAAAAAGGACAATGACACACGTTTTTCCCTCTTTGTGGCCACCTTTAAGCAGAAATGCTGTAATACAGCAGGAGTGCTGTCTGGAAGATAAAACTAGTTCATGCCAAGTGGGACCAAGAGCGTTAGCCTGCCTCTGCCCTCCTCCAGCAGGAAAGATTATCCCAGATAAGCAACAGCAAGATAATATTCAACAAATTAGCTTGACTGATGAACCCTGAACTCTTGTCAGTATTAATGCCTGCTAAGTTAAGCAGACCCAGGCTTTATTATGAGGACTTATCCTCAGAGGCTAATGCAACATAACCTATTTTTTCTTACAGATACCGTGTAGGAGAGGTCTGGGTCCAGAGATCCCAACAGGCTTTTATAGATGGATTTTTTTTCCTAACCTGAACAAGCCATTGTACTGACAACGACTGAAGGTGAGTGGCTTTGGTGGTGCTGTGGATTGGGGTATCCTCTGCTAAACGCTTTGCATAAGGACGATCTTTGTCCTGTGTTTGCACCATGGCCAGGAGCTTGGGGCGGCTCAGCCCAGGACTGGTCTTTCTAGGTACTGCTGCAACAGTGGTAATCCAGGCAAGCCCTAGACAGTCTTGATTGCTCACCTGACAGCATGCTGTCTTAACAGTTCACATGCCTTTTCCACTTTTATACACTTGTTTCTTCCCACTGCATACCATCAGCCCATCCCAAGTTCAGACTTGAAAAACCGGTGTGCTGTCAGTCCTCTGTCAAAGGATGCTTCTGGGTGAGCAGGGTATTATTAAGGTTTACCAACCCACTCGTCATCTCAGCAGCCAGGTGCTACTTGGTCGTTTCGTGGAGGTTTTCTGAGAGGGAGGTAAAAAAAATAAATCTTCCAGACTGCCATGGCAGTGGAGTCAGCCTGCTGCAAGGGCCCCAGTGCAAAGTAGGATTTATGGACTGTAGTTTACGGCTGGTTTGTCACAGAAGCGCGGAGCCACGTGTGCTGTGGGGATGGCATGCCTTCCTGGGTTTCAAAGGTGGGAAGCCCCTCTTCTGTTCATCTGGCCTTTCTTGCAAAGGCAGCCTCCTCTTTAGCACCAGCCTGTATCACAGAGAGGTTACAGCAATGAAGGGAAGGTGGTATGGGGAGTCAGTGCAGTGCCACCAGCCAGAGATGATGGGAGAACCTGGGGCAATGGGTGCCAGCTGCTGGGGTTGGTGGTCTGGGACACCCAAGGGGACACCACTAGGCAGCGAAAGCCTGGAATCGAGCTTTGTTTTAATGCATTTTAACATGCTGAAGAATCATTTCACAGTAAAATTCTTGAAGCAATTTGGGAAGTGGGGTGTGAGAGCAAATCACACACGTCTCTGACGACGCTGTTGATTTCTTCTCTTATCCATTCATTAATGGGCATTTCTTTAAGCCACAGAGAAAAGCAGTTGCTAAAAAGGAAAAACACCTTAAATATTTGCTGATACATATTTGAAAACCATCTGGAGTGAGTGGCGTAATTGGTGTCAGATGTGAACTCTCCTGGGATGTCAGCAAAGGGATGGGAAATGTCGGTGCTCTGGTTTTACTGCTTGTCTGTGGGCTCCCAGTGCTTCCGAGGTACAAGAACAAAGATCAGACTTTTCTTTGAGCTCCAGTATCTGCTGGAAGGGGCCTTAGAGATACAGTTCCCATGAGGAAGAGAATATTTGTCCTGTCACAATGTCAAATTCTCTTCCCCTCCTATTCCCAATTTGGCGTGGTGCTTGCATATCTCCTTCCCCAGGGTACTTGCTTGGTTTCACTTGCTTAAAGGGCAGATTGGGAGACAAGAAATCAAGACTTTTATTCTTGCCTCTGCCAGAATATTCTTGTGACCTTGGGCAAACAGATTTCTGTGCAAGACTGAATCTTTTATATAATGTAGGCAGTCATTCCCTATTTCAGAGCAGTATGGGGAGGTTTGTTTGGTTCACATCTATAAGATTCAGACCTGAGCTGAATTTGCTTAGGCTGGTTAGGGGAATCTGAGGTTGAGACTTGAGTTCAATCTGTTCAGTTTATTTTTGAGATTCTTCTGGGGAGGCTGTTCAAACTGAATAGTCTTCCCAGCAGATAGGCTAAAATATAAAATATCTATGTTTATTCTGGAGGAGTAACACCAATAATATATATATATTAATTCTCCAGAAATGTGTAGACTTCAGTGGAAAAGCTATTTTTGTTACAGAAAAGGCTCAAAAAGAAAATATCCCTGGAAAGAGCTTCACTGTGTTTGTTGAATATTGCTGCATGTCTTTGCTTCTCATCTGCTAGCTGGAAAGGAGCACCAAACAAAAGCCTTTTTGTCATGAAAATCACCCACCAACCTCTGCCAACTGTCAGTCAGAGAAACAATAACTTTGAGAGCCAGATGTGCCACCCACCAAAAGTGTGTATGTGAGCTTGGGTTAAAGGATGTAGAAAGAAATTTGCTCTCATAATAGTCCAGCACAACAGTGCAAAAGCAGCTTTGCCAGCACCGCTCCTCTCTCCCATCAAGGGAGTTGATGGAACCATCTGGCTTTCTCTGGGTTCAAGTTTTCATGGGCACAGTTCCCATCAACACCACAAAACGGAAATAATTTGTTCCCAGACCTGATTGCAACACAAGTTGTAATTGAGTCCTTGACTGTTACAGTCTAGATTGGGCCATAGGCTAATTTAGGATGAACCAAGAATATAGATGGGAACAAATATGACAAAGGAATGTCATAGGTTGAAACTAAATTTGGCCACAGCTCATAAATGAAAAATTGAAATCGCAAATCCCCAGACAGGCACAAAAGGTTTTATGAGGCTGTTCTTGTTCACATGATACAATCTCAAGGTTTAATGCCAACAGGAGTAATGACTTTTCACCACTTCCTTTCTCCTTCCTGATGTCAGCTGGTACTTTTGGGGACTGAGGAGTCCCCAGTGACACTGCACCCTACGCATAGCACATCAGCTTCAAATATCGGAGCTGAAACGATGGCAAGTGCGCTGGATTGAGTTGAAGGTGCAGTTGAAAGGGACCATCCAAGAAAGCAGCTGGTTGCTTTAGGTGTATCCTGGAATCATAGGAATAGTATAATTTGATACTGATGCTGCAGTTATCTGGGACAGACTTCAGGCTATTCAAATCGGTCGTCTGCTCAGCAAGCCCAAAATTACAGTACCATATGCTTAGTTTGCCTGACGGACAAGGAAAGGGAATAACCACCTTTAGACACAGCAGCAGTCAGCTACAGCACCAGAGCAGGTTTAACAAAGTAGAGCATCAACAGGGGCTTCTCCAGTGGCTTTTTAGCATTTACTGGAACAGTGATAATTTTGAAGCAGGAAAAATATTTCACAGTAGAAGTAATTCCCTTTGACCCCTGATAAATATGTATGCCATAAATAATGTTACAGGTATTATGTAATGCTGGGGTTTTTTTGTCTCTGGTGGCTGGCATACATTGAGCTCAGGATTCCTGCTGTCCAGTAATTTCCAAATACTTTGGCACATCAAATCACAGGCCTCCCTGTAAGGTGCTCATCTGACCCAGCCTGGTGTCCTGTTGTAGGTGGCAGGGGGATGAGGTACTAGTGTAACTATGCTGATAAGCTGTGTGGGTTGCTTCTGTTTTGCTTTTAACCAGGATGGTTGTAAAGCTTCCTGCAACTATGCTGCTGTTCTAGTAATAGGAATTTTTTATATAACACAATGCTTATTCCCTTCCCTCTCTGCAAACTGTGCCTCTCCGCTGGGTACAGGTGGGACTTCACCAGCAGTACTGGGGGGCTGATTAACATAAAGTATTATCTCCCTGTGTAGGGGTGCCCTGGGTACTTTTTAGCATTCTCAGCCATCACAGCATTCAGTTGTACTTTTACCATATATAGCCAAGAAAGACTTGCTGATTAAATCCCTTTCTCAAGGATTGCATTTAGAAGCCATGTATGTGGGCTGCAGCTTTAACTGCATCGTCTTTGTTTTTTGTTCCATTACCCATAGATATCAGATATATTCAAATCCTCTCCTACTTTCCAAAAAACATTGATCAAAACAGTTCTGTGAGGCTGAGCTGGCCATTGCCC
This sequence comes from Pandion haliaetus, assembly GCA_013401275.1. Taxonomy (NCBI): domain Eukaryota; kingdom Metazoa; phylum Chordata; class Aves; order Accipitriformes; family Pandionidae; genus Pandion; species Pandion haliaetus. The sequence goes on along the minus strand of VYZV01001951.1, from coordinate 19,786 downwards.
AAAAATATTATATAAGAGCTGTACAGCTACTGACAAAAAGCAGCAGAGCATCTCCATCAAGCCCATAACAAGCTACAGACTTATATTTCCTCCCTCTCTCCCTCTGCAACTCCTCTCTGCCTCAAAAGAAATTTCTCAATTTTTCCCAATGATGGAGCAATAATATACTACTCTTTACAAAGCCAAAAAACTGCTCGTGTTCCACTATAGCACAAAAGGCTGCAAACCAGGCTTTCAAAAGATAATAATGCTTTAGTGCAGCTACATACACAAAAAAAATTGTTCAATGGAAGCAAGATACCAAAATTAGAAATTCAATGCCGGAAACCGGCATGCATTTCCTGTTGCTGTTATGTTATATAGAAAAAGCTGCTGCCGGGCCAACTATTCTGTATCTCTCTGCTAAATAGAGAGAATCTACCTAAATATCAGCCCTTCTCTGCATCAGCTCAGTGATCTTCTTAGTAACTTTCAAATAACTGACCCTAACAGACTTGCTCTGACGTAGCCTACTTGTAAATAATTGCATCCTAAATAAACTTCTACCTGATTCATGGTGTGACACCAAATCACTCCTTCATTTGACATGTTGCTACCTCAAGTGATGATTTGGGGAGGCTAGTAACTAAATGGGTGGCCAGGAGAGATTTCCTGGCTCTCTTGGTGTTGCAGACCAGATTGACTCAATATTCATGGCAAAATCAGGAGTACAGCACTTCTTCTCATCCAATGGCACAAACTTGGGTCACTCTCAGAAGCAACACCATTTGTGTTCCCATTATCCTGGTTTATAACACAGAAATGATCTGCTACTGTTCAGACTTGAAACGTGCTTTCAGAGAGAATTTCATCTTGCTTATCCTTGCACTAAGCTCAATAACTTCCAGATTTTTTTTTTTTTTTAAAGTACATCCCTCAGAAATACATCCTTGTTTTCATTTAGGAAATCCAGAGATTAAGTGTCCAGCCCTACCATGGTTAATGTAGGCACAGGTGATGCAGGAGTGACACAGAAAGATTGCAGTTCAGCTGTTGCCTTCTTTGTGCCTATCGAAGGAGCTGTATCAAAGTTCATGTAACATTGAGGAGGGGGAAAGGTTTGTTGTCAGCATTTAGATCTGAAAAACTGGAAATACTGGGTCCTGTCGGTGGTTTCCTCACGAACTTCTGGCCTGGAGATAGGCCTGGACTGAAGCTTTGAACCTTTTGCTTTTCCAGTGTTTGGGAAAGAACAGATTCCAAATTACACTAGAATCCTTTCAGATGAAAATAAAAAATATTTACAAATCAAAAAACTAGATTCTTAAATGTGTTATGGGTTATAACACAAGTAAGTGATACCACGCCATTGCTTTCTGCCAGTCCAGTGAGCCTTCTGGACAGGGTGAGTCAGACAACGGGTGAAAGTTGAACTGTTACCTTGCCTCTCTGGAGAGAGGTTTGGCAAAAGCAGTCTTGTCCACATGCTGCAGTGAGGAAATTGTGGCCCTAGGGACAAGCAAAGCTGGCCATTTCAAGTCACTCTCCCATGACTTGGCAGTTGGAAGCTGCATTTCCACACTGCCAGGAACCGCCTGCGCCCTTTGGACTGACTGGCATCTGTGCTAGACGATTGGGGGGAAATGTCTGAATGGCTCCTGCCTAAGCTAAGTCTCTGCTGGGAGACACCATCCTGTCAGGGTTGAGCTATTTGCTAAAAGGACACCCTGTCTTCAACTGGTGCTCCCGCTGCTGGACTGGGAACCCCATAGTTAGAGGGCATCAGTCTCAAGCCTCCAAATTGAGTGCTTACAGTATTTATTTATGGTTTAAAAGGTAGAAGAAAGTAGCTGTTGTGTTTCCCTTGCAGCTTTCCTTTCTAAAGAGGATGAACATCTGGGAAGCAAATGCATGTCTCATTTCGACATGCAGCTTTAGGCTACAGTCTTCTGCAGTTTCTGGTGACCAGTGAACCAAGGCTGATACTTCTTTTCAGAAGTACAGAATGCTCCTGAGATTATTTGATGTCACTCAAGCAAGTGGAATAGGGGTACCACTACCACTTCCTCTAAAATTAGGCATTCACAAATCCGTAATCTCAGAAACTCATTACTGGGATGTTCAGTGCTTCACATCAGCCCACCTTTACAGACCTGCCCACACTGATATCTGCCATAGTGTTTGCTATGAAGGAAAAATCTGCTGTCGTGAAACTTCTTCCACTAAAATTTAGTAGCCTTTACCCACATGAGGCCAGAAGGAATTGTGCAGTGTACTGATTTGCTTATTTTTTATGTATATTTTTATAGATATATAATTAATGCCCAAATAGTATTGGCTCAGTTAATTTTTTTAGAAGTAAACCATTCTACCTTGGAATTTTTTTAAATTTATTTGTATCATATCAATGGTGGGGATCCTCAGTGCACAACAGGCAGGTTGGTTTGCAATTGATGAAGCAAATATCTATTTTTATTATTCTGTGTGACAGATGCAGAATGAACTGTCAGTAAAAAAGGTCAGCATTCAGACATGTCACCTTACAGGTGGTACTACTATGTTGCTACTGCAGTTCGGTTTCTGGTTTCCTCTATGTCATCTTCTAATGTTTCACATGAAAGTTCACCTCTGAGGTAAGTGTACTCAGTGGGGACACTGAGCGTGTACTCTAGCTGTTACGAATTAAATGATTTTTCTAGGGTGCTAGGAGTGTGGATTTATGCTTTAGGTTTGCACTGTGGCCAAAAGAAGCAGTCCTGTCCTCCCCTGAAGATCTGGCTACATCTTCCTGCCACCTCCCTTCTTGGTGCTGGCACTTGGGATGGGGAGAAGAATTAGTTTCTACCTGTCTGAACACTTTTCCTTTTCAGGATTTTGTTTTTCACCTGGATCGGCAGGCCAGTCTGGCACTGCACCTAACCCTGTGATGACCGGTACCCACACAAGGATGCTGATGGCAATGTATGACAGGGAGGAAGCAGACTCAGATTGGCTTAAACTGATCATGAAAACAAATGCTTTAATGAAAGCTGCTAGTCTGTGTTAGCACTAGTTCTCCTCCCATGCATGTCACAGCCATCCTACTTCCGAGCGCTGGCTGGGTTTCCTGCTTGGAGTTGTTTGTAAAGTCTTCCCTCTCACTAAGGTCCAGCTTTGATGTAGGTCAAGCCACATTATGGAGCTGAACAGACACTCTAGTTTTCATCTAATTAGATCCATCTGGGGATTTACACTGCACCCTCACCCTAAGGTTTCACTTCTTCCTTCTCATTCAAAGGAACTACAAAACCTGAAACGAAAGTTAGCTGAAGCCACGATAGCTCCCTTGTTACCTTTTTTGTTTTGGTAGCAAAGGCATATGAAACTCAGTCTCCGGGTAGCACTGAACTTATTGGCCAACTTGGTTCAAGAGGCCTTTAGCAAAGGTGTACGTCGGGACCAGAGCTTGCAGTGCGACCTTTGGTGTTGGGTTTGGCAGTGAGAGGTTTCTGCTTTTAGGGACAACTTCTTGCACTGGGTTTCGTTCTTCAGGTGCTGCTGTGTGTTTCTAAGGCAAGTTGGCTAGATGGCGCTGGAACATGGTTGTGTCCTGACAGGAATGGGACTGGGTTAGGATCAAGTGAAAGGATTGTTTTAGGGTGAACTAAGGAAAAAAAACAGCCAACGCTGCTTTTCAGTGCAGACATGACTTCATAAGTCTCCCACGCAGAGCTGGAGCGGGAATCTCTGCCGTTTGCTGTATCCTCCAAGTACTTAGACTTGGGACAAGGCGTCTGTGGGGTTCGTGATCACTCAAGGCATCTGTTGAGCTGGGGTAGAGGTCTGTTAGCATGTCTGTACAGGATGTCCCTTACAGAGTCACCTGGTGGGGAATGGCTCTGCTTCTCTTCTGTGTCAGAAGTTTCAATGACAACGAGCGATATGTCTTTAGTGAGGCTGCTGTTTTCTTTGAAGAACCAGGAGGCATGATTTAGGGGAATTAGTAGACTTACCTCACTCCTGACAGCCAGGGTGTCTCATAAGCAAAGTCCAAGCTCTGCGATGTTTACATAGTGATAGCTGAGATGGGAAATATTTCTTCTGTTGTTGCTTTTATGGGAAGAGCACTTTAAAGGTTTTCTCACCAACTGGAGCTGTACAAAGCTGTAATAACTGGGTAGAGAAGACACTTCACCTCTGTTCTGAGGGTGTTAAATGATTATTTTAAAATATGTACCTGTTTTGTGCGACCTTTGATTGTCTGACGAAAGTCCCAATGCCATCTGGCAGTTGAGCTCCAGCACAGGTTATCTACGCTGGTCTCAGCCACTCAGTGAGGTCCCATGTAGTTTCTGAGTGCTCCAACTGGTCTACTTCATCAGACAGCACCATGTAAGGCAAGGTGCTCCATTCAGGATCCTATAAAACCACGCAAAATGTGAGAGGGCCTCTAAAGAAGGGTCCTTGCAAGATGTCTTAGTTTCTTTGCTTGTCACCAGTCATCCCTTCTGGATGCTCTTTTCTGACATGATGCTTGTCCCCAGATGCAGGATGTGTTGGTTGCATGGCACTGCACAGCGAAGGGAATTTGTTTCTTCCTTGTGAGCTGGGGGATGTCTGTAGCCTGCTGTGAGGCTCTCTGATGACTCATTTTTCTCCTGAAGGGTTTCCACTGGTAAATTCACAACATTTTGTTCAAAGTGACTATGACCAGCATTATTTTGTAGGCCTCTCACTCGCTATGTACTGCCCCACACTTTTCCAGCAGCTGTGAGCAGACAGCAGAGTTGCTCCAAACTCTCTCCACCAGAAGCTCTTCCTTATACCTATCTGACATCTCCAAGTTCCTGTGGGCAGACACAGCTCTGAGCACAGATTAAATAAACATCTGAAGAACTTTGAGTCTTGGGCAGTTCTTCTCTCTGTTAGAAAGTTGACCAAGGGAGGAACTGAAGGCAGTCAATGAGCAGAACTGACTCTGGTCTGTATCTAGGCCATGACAGCTCTGCTTTGTTTCAAAAGCCCTCTGCTACAAACAAGTAGCGGAGAGTCTCTAGGGCAAAAGGCAGCATTTCCTTCATTGCTATTAATAGTTGCTGGAGGATTTGGTGCAACACACTTGGGACTTGAAGGCCTGCAGCAATTAAGTGTTCATGTCCCAGTGCTGGACTCCTAAGAGCACTTTCAGGCACCTGCCTTTCTTAGGAGCTGTGTGTCTTCAAAGGCTGAGTAAGTTGGACAGGAGAATAGCTACTTGGGCATGACTAGAAATAGCATGAAAAGCTTAGCAAAAGGAAATAGCATTCCTTGTGGGGATATCTATGAGGCAGCATTACAAAGGAAGTGGTTGAAGCCCCTGAAACTTGTGTCACTGCAGGCTGAGTTGAGCAAAGCGCTGAGGCAGGGAATGGTCACGGACTGCTCACAGAAGACCTTCAGAGTTACAGTGCCCAAGTCCAGGGCTGGAACTTCCTTTTCAGAAGAAAACTGGGTGGAAAAATCCTGCAGCTGAGCAGTGCCATGAAATCCCTACCTTTTCAGTGGCCTAGCAAGATTGGCAAGCAGGGACATTCTTCAGAGTTTGGGTACAGCTTAAGTCTATCACTAGGTGACTCCTCTGGACCCATCAGCAGGAATTTCTGCTGCATCTGCCTCAGTTCAACCCACTCCCAGGCAGAAGGGTTAGGGTCAGTTGTTAACCTCTGCTGGCCCACACTCCTCCAGAAGGCTGAGAGGCATAGGCTGCTTTGCATGTGAAATTCTCAGTCTCTGAGGGAAAGGCACTGCCCAGACCAACCATTGCAGCTCTCCCACCCCCAGTTATCCCACAGCTTCATTCCCACGTTGTAGCAGCAAAGAGGAAACAGTGAGCTAGACCAAAGGCATTGCTGTTACTTAGTCACTTCGGCCACCAACCTCCTCCTTCCAGACTTCTGTGGAAAGGTGGATTTTTCTATAAGTCTCAGATTTTTGGTTCCAGCCTGGCAGATAGAGAAGCACACAGACTGTGGGACCTGTCTTTTGGGTGGGTGTGCTCTTTCTTTTGTCTGCAGGTCAGAGATTGTTTCTAAAATCAGTGCATGCAATGAACTAGACAAGTTTTTTTTTTCCTTAGGGAAGGGAATTTTACCAGAATAATTATACTTTATGTTACACCAGTATTGCCACCCTATATGAATGTTCTTATTTTGAAATAAGTGTGTCCAAACAGAGCTGTATTGATGTTCTTAGCAGTATAATTATGCTAGTAAATTCCGAGTGGAGACCAGCCTTTAGACACCGATGTTATTTTGTAGGGTGAAAAGCATTATTACAGACAACCATTATCTTCTGATTGCTAGCAATCTTGTGTTGACTTATGCTGTTACTTATTTTCACAATCTCTTTTTTTCAGACTCTTTCAGAGTCATCTTTAATTATTTCAGGACCAAGATCCTTTTTCCCTGCCTTTGCCTCACATCTGAAATGCACAGCTTTCTTTTACAGGCTGAATTTGATGACAATCACAAGTGCAATTTGAAAACCTGGCAGTTCTGAAAAGCAAGTGCAGAATTTCATTATACAGAAGTCCCTTCAGACAGGGCTTGTACAACATGTGGCTCTCCCCACAAGCCCAGCAGCAGTGCACTTAACAATTTAGGCTCAGCATTATTGTCAATATCTTTTGCAGATGGCAACAGCTTGTGCCACGTGAGAGGGAAGGGAAATTTCCTAGCAGACTGCCCTTATGTATAAGCTTAATAGAGACACCTTTAGAAGGACTCTGTCGTTAATTAGAATCACAGTTCCCCCCAGGACATTGATGCAGGCTGTGCTTGCAATGTGTGCAAAACCACAACTCTCGGAAATATGTTTGGCAGAGCAAATAAGAGACACGTGGCATCCTGAAATCCTCCACCTGAGGAAAAATCAATGTTGCTTTCCTTGAAGTGGTTACAAACTTCAGCAGCCAGGAAACCTTACGAAAGGAAAGAGCAGTAATTTAACAGATCATTATCTGTATTCATTATGGACATAAGCCCTGTTTAGCTGTGCAGCGTATGCATGAATTAGTACCTAGCAGCCCCAGTCAAGGGTACACCTGCACAGTCACGTTCCTTTGCCAAGGCTTAAGTGATACTGAGTTGGTCCTTGCTAATGCATCTAAATGGCTTCAGGAACCCAGCAGCCTCCAGCTCTCTGGCGAGGCTGAGCTACCATATGACTGTCTGCATCTGACCACGTAGACGCTTCCTGTGATATGGGACGGGTTGTGCTGGCATCTGTGTGTATGGACAGGCTGTGATGACTGCAGCCAGAAAAGACAAGCAAAGGATCTTTTTTTTTTGAGAGGAGAAGGCTTGCGCATTGTCTCACAGTTGTCTCATTTCCCATCCATCCCCCTCAGTGAATGCAGAGCCCTGGGCTGGGGGCCTGGGCTGCACATCCAGCTGGTTCCCCGTGTCATGCCCATGCAACCATATCATCCCGGGCATGTTTTTAGTGAGAGGAGAGGCAGTTCATAGCAAATCTGTAGGGTCAGTTGTCTGCTGTTAAAAATCTTGTGAAACAGAGTTCTAAAAAAAGTTTCAGTTACTCAAAGCTTGTCTGCTTTTTTTCCAGCTACATTCACTGGCCCCAGGGAAAGTTTGTTACTTCTTTCCAAAATCTGGCTTCCCAAAGGGCAGAGGAAGAGCTCCACTCCTCCAAACGGCATCCACCAAAGCCTACCTCAAAGAAAGGAGCTTTTTGAGGGAGCCAGTAGGAAATACTGAGCAGAATTATTTACATCTTACTCCACTCTGTGGACCCTGTGGCCTGGGAGGGGGCTGCCAGGCTTCATAATACCTGAAGGTCAGTGCTGGTGCCTTTTCTTTCAAGAACCGAGCAAGAAGCATTTCCTTCCAGCAGAAGCTGGGAGGAGAAGTGACTCCAGTAAGAGGCTGTTGCCCACTGGGCTCTTCTCGAGAGGGAAGATGCCTTTCTAGAGCCCTGCCTCATCTGCCCGAGGGTTGTCCTGACCACCAGACTAGTCTGCTTTGTGGAAGAAGGGGATGTGCAAGATGTGCTCTTGATCCATCTTGTTGCGAGTGTGTCACGCTGCATAAATTAATTCACTGCTCAGCCAGAGGTGTGCTTCTGCAGCTTGGTGGCTCAGAGGCTTGCATGAGGGACAGAGGTGGTGGTTTCAGTGACTGCGTCAGGCCCTTAGATGGGGCTGGGAGGAGTGGTGGGGCTGGAAAAAAAAATAATATTTTAGCCCAAGTCCATATTGCAAAACCTGGGTTTCTTGTATTTGGCCCAGTTGTCTCTACTAAAGTAGAGATGGGCTCAAAATTAAAGGCAAGAAGAGTTGTGGGGGGAGCCCACAACCTCAGCAATAGAAATGACAATAAACAGTGGTTATTTCTTCCCTGTTACAGGTTTTGCAGGATGTCCTAATTACCTTGACATTATTAGTGCGGAAGTTGTGCTCTATCCACCCACTAAGTACAGGAAACATGCCCAGTGTGTAATTCTATCCTTCACCTCACATGCCTCTGATGGGCTGGAGTCTGAAAGGAAACTGAATAGCCTGGAAAGGCTAACCAGAGACAGAGAGAAATTAACCCTTTCATTTTCACTTACCACCCATTATTTTTGGAAAGTAGAGTTGGTGGGTGGAGCGCGGGGTGATGCCATAGAGAGGTTGTTTACTTCCAGGCTTAGAGAAGTCTCAGAGTATTAGATCCGACAGTTTCAAGCAATCACAAGGGATGCTGTTTTGCAGCCTATATCCTTCAGATAGACTCAATAAGCATGTGGAAATTTATTTGGTTTATTTGTTACTGGTTATTATCAAGTCACTCAGACTGAAATCAAGGTTGGAGGCTCATCATGTCAAACTGCAAAACTGGGAACAGAGACATTGCACAGAGCAAAGTTTGCAATCTAATACATGACATGTAACACATTAAAGAGGAAGAGCTACAGAAGAGGGGCCCATGGTCATACAGCTTCAGGCTTGCCTTTATTTCCTAAATATGCAAATTTGCAAGAAATATTAACCGTCAAAAGAGGACTTGCCATTGTGGACTGATTGTTTTCTTTCCGTGCCCTGGTTGGAGTGGGTGTCCAGCAGAGCAGCAGCTCGTGGAGCTGGGATGCTCTTCTGGGTATACTGAAGGGATAGGTACATACCCAACAGGGGTTCAGTGTGTGAGATACTCAGAGGTCTTTGCATAGTGAAGGGGTGGTGGAGTCTGGGTAACTGGTAGAAGAGCAGACACAGATGGAGAAGGGAATATGGAGGGGCACAGTGCAAGAACAGATTAATTGTATAGGTGCAGATGTGATGTTTGAGTTTTTGAAAGGAAAGCAATAGGAAGATACTTGTTAAGGCAAGGGAGGCCACAGACACCTCAACAAGCAAGGAAACTGTAAGTTAAACACAAAGGTTGAGTTGGCTTGTGTGTATTTCAAATGCTGCTCTAATTTGTATCTACAGGACAACAAGGATTAAATGGAGATAATCCCTTTACAATGGTTTAATCGGTACAGGTGAGTCAGCATCGGGATTGTCTAAGTGTAGAAATAATTGTTTAAGTAAGTCATAGCAAAGGGATGGGAAGAAATACTGGAGAGTGGAGCAAGATATACTCATAGAAATGTTTATTCTTTATTGGCATTGCCCATTTGGCAACAGGTAAAGACCGAGTCAGAATAACGTTGCACTCTCTTATTTGTACACCAAATACATGCACACAAGAGTCGCTGCACAAGAAGAAAAGAATTGGCCACATTTATATTAATAGAGTGAAAAAGAGCTTTGCCTTTCACTGTTCATCCACCCTATATTGTCTGTGAAGGAATAGACAGGTTTATAAATTTGGTGCATATAGCTACGAAGTGTCTTTTAAAAGGGCATTGCAATGCTCTGAAGCTTTCCATCTCTGAGGGGTCTGCAGGGGCGGGGAGTCTTTTCATGTTTTATTCTGTGGACTGCCATAGGAGGGGCCTGCTATGCAGGAGGCTTGGCTTTTGCTCTCATTTGTTCTGTGCTTCCCATTCAGACATAAAAATCGTTCTGCTCGAAATTACTTATATGGTCTTTGTGATTCAGGACAAAGCCACAAAAAAAATCACAAAAAATCTCCTCCTCTCCCTATTCAATACTGTGTAGTTGAAAATTAGAGTCAGCACTGAAAGCAGGTTTTTACTTATATTTAAACACTTCCCTGAAATATTTGCTGTAGCAAAGTAGGAAGTGAGGGAGGGGGAAAATGCAGTATGCCCCAAAAGCAGTACGAATCCTGAGAACTTCAGGTCTGAAAATGTTATAATTGAGTTATTTGTGGCTTAGAGCTTTTCTTGGGAGCAATTTTACAAAACTAGACATTAGGTTTACATGAAAAGCTCACTTTGAAACCACGACTTGGATGGCTTGTGGTGTTACGCTTTGTGGGTGGCTTCTTTGTTTATTTGTTTCTTAAGCAAAAAATAGAAATTTCTCTTCATCCCACTTGAAAAGACTCATGTTGGAAAATTCAGAACTTGTTAGAAAACATGTAACATTTCTGAGCTTCTTGAATTCCCTCTGTTATGTCTTCTGTACCTCTGCTGATAATTCAAGTAAGGATGCTTAGAAAAGGGGAAGAAGAAGGGGCCAAGTTGGTTGTATCCCTCTTCTCCAACTTACAAAAATCTCATCCTTTGGTATTGTTTCAAGAAACCTGCAGACTAAGCACCTCCAGATGATTCAGCTGGCAAATTTATTTCTGTTTCCAAACTTGTTACTAAGGAAAGAAAAAATGCAGTTTTCTGGTTGCAAACTTTTTTTAAGGACAACTGACTCTTACTCATTTCATAACATTTTTATTTGCATTTGGGATCAATTGCTTCTGTCATCAGGTTGTGGCAGAACTGGAGTAACAGGCTCCTTTCTGCCAGTTCCTTTTACTAATTTGACAGAAAGAGCTGCTGCGACTATGTCCGAGAGAAGCACAGGTCACATTTGTTTTCCTGCTCCTCCATTCCAGCAAAATGGGAATCATGGGAACGAGTGCCGAGGAAGTGGTGTGAGGAGGTGACATGGCAGCTTTTTGATGGCATCGTATGAGTGCCCTGGGATCATCCTCTAACTGACACCTCTGGGCTGGAGGGGGATGATGTGATGCAGGAACAGGAGCATGAAGGAGGAATGCAGGAGGTTTCGAAGGCTGATAATGCTTCAGTGAAGCCTGGAGAGCAGGCATAATAGATTTCAACCAGAGACCAGGGAAATAATATTTAAAGCCAAGCAACCAACCAACCCAGGAAGGATAATTAGCAAAGCTGAACAAGAGCAAGGTGCACTGAGGCCCAACTCACACTACATTTTGATGGAGACTGGCTTAAATTTCTCATCTTCAGTGTGTGGTTTTGTTCTCTGCTCTTGGCCCTCTTTCTTGTGGGGCCTGTTTGAGATGCCAGATCTGAACACTATCTAGTTAGGACATTTTAGCACACATAAAATGAAATTCCCCACTTCCCTCCCATGAGCATTGCTGTGTCATTTACAGCGCTGAAGTTGTTATTTTTTTTGAGCTTCCTCTGTATTTCCCTGGAACCCAGCAAGGGGAGGGAGCCTTTTTACGCTGGGAGGGGGGGAAAACACGTTAACTTTCCAGTAAAGTCACAGAGCGTCAAATCAGTCCAAATTGTTATTAGTCACCTCAGGACCAGAGCAGCCAGTGGCCGTTTTGGGAATCCACGAGGGATTTTTTCCGACTCACCCTCCCCTATGGTGGTTAAGTCACAGCTTGCTCGTGGCCTGCTGATGGCTGTGTACAGCCCGGGTTTAGCACTGGCTCCTCAAAGCCTGACACATAAACAAGAACTGCGAGATTTCACTAATTCCTTACCAAAACTAGATCCTCCCATCCCTCTTCGTAGCTGCCAAGTGCTTGAAAAGGTTGGAAAAACCAAACCAAGCCTTGATATATGTGTTGGTTTATTTACTAGCAATTTACTTCCCAGGAAGAAGCATTTACAGGCATGCAGAGAGGCCATGCCACTTCTGGTTGGAGGCAGGAGTGGAGTAGGATTCCCCACTGCTGGATTTTCTCTCTCTCGCTGCAAAGTGCTCCCTTATGTCACAGCCTCACCCTGTGGACCTTCGAAGGACCAGATCCTGCAAATGGTGAAGGAGTCTGTTAAATTGGCACGTGGGTAAAAGCCTGGCCCTGGCCATGAGGCAGGGTAGGGGCAGAGTGTGGTACGTGGTGGTGAGAAAGCTGCTTTCTCTCTCTCTGCTGGAGGCTGGACCACAGAGCATCAGGTTCATCTGCCTTGCAGCCCAGCAGCTGATGGGTGCATGGGCCTGCACTGTTTCAGCCTGGTTTGGGTTAAACTGAGCAGTGTAGAAACAAAAGCCATTGCCTCTCATCAAACTGCCATCCCTCGCCTGACACTCTGTGTGATGAACAACCCATGTCTCCTGCAGCCAGGCTGTCACCTTGGCTAGCCTGCCCACTTATGTCCTTCACCTGCATGTGGACAACTGATAGTGGAGCTAACTACATGCTCCTAATTTTCTCATATTAATCAATTCCTGCCTCCTCCCCCATCAGCTTTTCCTTTGTTGTCATCACTTTCCCCACTCACTGTCCACCCTAGTCCCAGCCTTCTGTTTATCAATATTGGGCTATTATTAGGTGGCCCAGAAATGCGTGCATGTTACAGCATGGGTACCATGAAAGCTGCAGGGTGTATTTTTCTCTATTATTGACATCCTTCCCCTCTCTGCTGTGAAAACATACCAAACCATCCCTTTCCCATTCTCTGGTGCTTTCAATCTGTAATGTTGGCAGGGCAGAAAGATCCTCTTTCACCCTGCTTTTGGCCAGTGCCTTTTCTCTGCCATTAGGAGAGATGGTGCTGGCTTAACAGGGAGAGCGGTGGAAGTGGATTCTCACAACTGGTTTACGGTGTCTGGGGTGGATGGACTCAGAGCAGACTGAGCTGGCTTCTGAGTACACTGTCCCCAAAGCAGGCAACTAGAAACAATTGTGTTTGTGCTCGCATGGCACATTACACTGGCTGCCCTGAAGATGGTCTAATCCCATAGGGCTCAGGAGTGTGAGGAGAATTGAGAAGCCTTGATTAAATTGTCACAGTGGTAAAGATATTTTCAGTAGTAGTAGTATTCTTTTTTTTATAAAAGATACATAATAACGTAACCAGCTTCCTTACTAGCAGTGTTAATGACAGCTGAGGTCAGAATAATTATTTTTAAGTAGAACAGTTTTATGTCTGAGCATGGTTCCATCACTGCTTCTGTTTCATCCACTCTACTGAATTTTGCTCTTGACTTCTCACACAGTTTGGGCTAGCAGTGCTGGAGCTGCTGTTTAGGCAGGTTAATTTTTAAAATCTCCCCTGCCAGCCTTATCTAGCTCAGAGGGTTACTCTCATGCATGAGCTTGGCCGCTGGAAGCAGGGCTGGAGGCTGAGGCTTTGCTGCCTGTGCAGGCATCACCAACCTGGTTGTTCTGAATTTTTTTGTTATATGCTTTTCTGACCCTATTATGTTCCAAACTACACCTCTGGGGAAAGTATTTGCACTTGGGGCTTTCCTCAGTTAGGGGTGTTTCCCAGAACTTACCATACCTTTTCTTCAATCGAAAAGCAAAAAATTGCTTTTCAATTGAAAAGACCATGGATGTAGCTCCAGGAAGAGGCTTGACAAAGCTTCACATGTTTTATAAAATGTTTCTCAGAAAGATGTAAATCTTTCTTCCTTGTTGCTGTTAGACTCCTGCCATAACCACATGGGCACACAGGCACTTGGATCCAGCGTAAATCTGTTCTCCCCCATGGGAGCACTAGTACTGGTATAGCCCTGTGGCTGTGGGCACACAGGGTACCGCTGTAGGGAAGGCTGAAGGAGGGAGCCAGGGAGAGGGCAGGCACTGCCTGTCTTGCTTCAGCTTGGATATCTGCAGTTTCAAGTGGCTGTTCCCTCAATAAATTTGTTGTTCTTGCCATGGTGCAAGGCATTTTAGCAGCTACCCATCATCAGAGAGAAAATCTTTTTTCCCCCCACAATCCCAGTTCTTGTCACCTTCTCCCACCGTTTACAACAGCTCTGGTGCTCCTTGAATGCTTTGGATGACCTGTTTAAATTTGCTATGCTAGAAAATATCTGCTCATCACTTTTACATTTTTCTATATTTTTTATTTTACATTTTTCTGAGCTGGGTGTCTTGCAGGGCTAGCAAGCTAGTTTACCTGGAGAATATGCTGGGCACTGAGGCTGCAGGAGGTGGCAGAGAGGAGCAGGACCCTTTCTATTTGGGCTCACCCCACATTGTGGGGCCCCACATGATGCTTGTCCTCAGGCCTCTCCCCGGCTGGGTGGATGGCAGGCTCTGTGCTGCTGCAGCTGTGAGGCTGTGGGTCCCTGCATGAGCCAAGCGACAACCGACTTGGGTAGGTGGCCCACCAGGGTTTAGTTATGCTTTGCAGATCCTCTTTCTGACAGCAAGGAGCGAGTGTATAGTGCGTGCTGGTGTCTGCTCCACCAAGCCTAGGGTCTGTGGCCCCTGGAGAGCTCATGTACAGATACAGGCCAGTGCTCTGCTCTCCATAAACCTGTTGACATTGCCTTTGGTCATGGTGAATAAGCATTGGCTGTGACATTGACACCCTTCCTGTAGACCTCTAAGACTCACAGTGACCCAAATTAACGTCACTTTTCTCAGATGCATGTGTCGCACTCATCTCATCGCCCCTCTTATGTCCATCCCCATAGCCCCGGAGGCGCATGTGGCTTCTACAGTCCACTGGCCTCTTTCTCTTGTCCTGGTGTGGGCTCAGGATGGGGAGGCAAGCATGTGTTGCAGCTCTGCAGGACTATGCCTTCATGCAGGATCCTCCAAATCATGCATGACAGGAATGGAAAACTGTCACGTGATCACTGGCTGGAGGAACACATCTTACTGAGCCAGCTGACTGTGCAGTTGGAAGAGGTTAAAAATCAACCCCACAATAATATATGTGGGTAATTGACTTTCTGTTGTTTTTGTAAGTAGTGCTGCTGTCATTCAAAACGACCTGAAATGGGGCAGGGTGAGAGGGAGGAATGGGGTGGGGATGGGCAGGAACTGGAAATATTTGTGGTTCATGATATAAAACAAAGAAAAAAGCCTTGGATTTTTGTAAAGGGGGAGATGCTTTCCTAACGTTCCTCTGTATAGCTCTGTTGAGAGGGATTTATATATGTTTTCCTCCATTACACCAAAGATACACTTATCTGCTTCATTTGCAGTGCCAAGAATGTCAAGCCTTCTCTTCACCATTCATGCACTGATCTTCCTCAAAGGGCATAGGCATGAAGAGAAGACTCTTTTGAACATCTTTGTCATGCAGGGACCAGGTGACTTCTGCTTATTTCAAAGATGCTTAGCTAGCAAAAGCATCAGAGATTTAACACAAACATCAGTTCACCCACCAGGCTTCATTTTCACTGCACAGATAACCTGGCCCAATTTCAAGCAGCGACCTGCCTGTATTTCTGTGACCTTGCTGATGCTGTGCTAATCTGTGTGTATCTGGCCGCAGAGCCAGACTTTTCTGGTGCTCAGAGGCTGTAGGATTCTTTCACAGCCACTTGGCTGCCACAGGGGAGCTAGAGGACGTGCACTGGAGAACTACCAGAATTCAAGTGACTTTTATTTAATTTTCCTGTCTGCTGTCAAAGTGCAAAACAGGTAAGTTCCAGTCCCAGATTCTGCCCTCTACAGCCAACCAGGTAAGCTGGTCTGGACTGGGAGCACACCCTGGCCTGTTCAGAGGTTTCTCCTCTGTGTATGACAAGAGCCACTGATTTTAAGTCAGAACGTGAGTTCACCGTGCAGTGGAGAAATATCCCCAGAGCAGCTTCTTGGGATGACATCGTAAGTCTGTAGCTGTGGAAAAACAGGGTGATAAGACCTGAATTTCTAGTGTTAAAATTGGAGAGGAAAGATATTGCAGGTTTTGGGTTTTTTTTAATTCAGCAAAAAGAAGTCACCTTTGAAGGTCACCTTTTAAGAATTCCTTGGCTGTTCCTGGCCAGACAGTATGTGAGAAGCAATACCGTTTTCTGTGAAAACAGCTCTGTAGAAAGGGAGCACTTTGTTTTCACATCAAGAAAAAAAAAAAAAAAGAAATACAAGTCCCTGTGCTGAAAGGTCTGATTATGCTGGTCCAAGCACAAAATCTATTACAGAGGTATTAATTGCCTGCACTTTTTATGTAGTCACACATTACACCTGCTACTTCCTGTAGGAGTCTAACACCAGCAGTGTTTTCCATCCCAAACTGGATATGATGCTGAAATACCACACAGAAAAGGAATTTGCGAAGAACAGGCCTGAGCTGTGTTAAACCAATGACTTAACATGACTTAAAAAGAAAAAAGCCACCCAGGAAAACCAGAGGATGAAATTTGCCACCATTGAATTAAAAAGTCATCCTTTCCTGTTGTTCAGTGAACCCTAGGCTTTCCAAGTTCACCAGTCTTTCCTGGGATGACTGACTCATGAACCTGATAGGAAAATGCACCTGTTTTTAGCCAGAGGTTAAAGCAGCTCTCCAGTTACCACAGTAAACAAAGGATTTATTTCTGTCCTTAGCAGTTACCCTGCAAAGTCCAGGAACACAGGAAGGCTGGCAGGAGCAATTAGGTTTGAGCCAAGTTTGCTGAAGGTCTATGAAGCCCATGCTAAGGTGCTTGTAGATGCCAGTAGGATTTGGCCCATGCCTTTTGCTACAGGGAAAATGGGAAAGAAAAGTTGGTGCAGTGATTGTGCTGGCTGTTGAGGACTCCAGGGAGCTAGAAGGTGTCTGCCATGGTGTGGGACATATATTCTCTTCTCTGGCCTGGAGATGCCCATCTGTACTCTTGGCAAAAGAGCAGCTGTCAGTCACAGAGATGTGATGGGTATATATGTACTTGAGAGTACGAAAATGATCAGAGACTGCAGTACTGGCAACCATGAAAGTGGCTAAAATATTTGGAAATGAGAGTGTTGGATGTATTGGTATCATGGAAGCTGAGAGGTTCAGTTAGCCAGGAGTCACTTATTAATCCCAGCGTGAGAAATGAGATGTGTTTGATCTCCACTGTGGAGTGCTGAAAAATGCAAACACAACATCAGCTTATTTCAGGTCAGCACTCAAGATGGTATAAAGACAAGATGGATTTTAGCCTTTATTTAACTGGATTTAATTACATGCATGAGCTTTAAAGTGCCTAAGGCCTAATGGATGGTGACCTAAGGTCTGATGGAAAAGGCAATAACAACCTAAACCTTAAGCTTGTTTCTTAGACCATATGGCATGACTAGACCATGTGATGTTTCAGGGAGGGATGTTAGGAACAAAGCACCCAGCACATCCAAAGCATTTGGCAAGATTTCCAGCTCCACTCAGAAGAATCTGAACGCTGACCTTGCCTGCCCTCCATACCAGCGTGGCTCGGGAGCTTGGCTGGGACAGACAGGAGACAGTGTTTCAAACCATGCTTCCCTGAGAAGTCTCTAGGGCCCTCAAATAGAGCATGCTGACACTTGAGAAGAAAAGGAACACTTGCATTTTTGGTTTGGAAGATCCATGTGGCTAGGAAATTCCAAATTACCAAATTTAAGGAAAAGAAGCAATCATCAAAGGCTCGTTATCTTCATTTAATTTTGTTTTAGTTAGTGTTAGCATGTCAGATACTGTGACAGTCATCTATTTGTGTTTCTGGCTGTGCTTGGTTTCAGAGAATCCTATTCTTGGGTCTGGATAAAATACAAAGTCTCTCTTTCTCCTTCGAATAGCACAATGTGGTTCCAAATAAAGTCTTGGAGAGCTACCATTAAAAAAATAGAAATAATCGTTAAAAAAATGCTCATGGAACTAAGACCTGCCAAGACATGGCTAAATGTAATTGCTTGTGGCAGATGTTTATGGGAAAACTGAAAGTTTTAAAATTGCTTCAATTATTGGATAAGCAGTATGCTCAGAAATGAAAAGGATACAACTTTAGTATGCCACTACTTTAAGTGACTGCAGCATGGTTCTGTCCATTGCAGGAAGTCTGTGCCATGTTGATTCACAGTTTGATCTAGCTTAGATGAAAAAGGTTGTTGTAACAAATCACCAGCTGGAATGTTTTGAATTTCCAGTGCCTCTGCGGTGCTTGGCATCCACACAGAGCAGAGCCACCCCAGGTGCTTCTACTTTGAAGATGATCAGCTCCAGACCCTCACTTTCATCTTGGTCACATATCCAATTGAAAGGACCTTGATGTAACTGTGTCTGTTTCACATTTAAAAGAGAACTGCTTAAAAGCTTTTTAAATAATTTGTGCGTGCATCTAAGAATCTCAGAGCTTTGGCCATATCAGTTAATTCTTGAAGCAACCTCATGAGGTGGGTATTATCCTAATTTATATAGTTCAATGAGGCATGGAGAGTGAACGTTTTGCTTTATGTTAGTTCTGTATCAGGTAAAGGATAACAGCCCTTACCACCCTCCATGAATCACCTCAGTGGGCTGACTAATGTCCACATGCTTTGTCTCTGAACCATACAGCTCAGAAATGTCATATTTGCATCCTCAACACATTGCCCCTCCTTGCCTGCTGAGTGCTACCCAGACGCAGCATGGTGAGGAAATGTGATGGGCTGTGCTGGCTCTGCTCAGCGGGGTGAGATTTGTTGGCTCCTGCGTGCAGCAGTGGACCCAGATATGTTTATGGCATAGTCCTGGGGTACCTCCAACACATGCCCATTTTCTGGCAAGGAGGAGACCTAGGAACATATTTACATTAATGTCCAAGGCCTCAGCCCCTCTCACAGTACCTTCATAATGTCTTTTTGGTTTTGCATGCTGGGCTGAGCTTCCAGCTGGTGGCTTTTGCCTCCACATCCCCCAGTCTTGGAAGTCCCTCATCAAACTTCTTCCTGGGAAAGTTGGTAGTTCGTAACAAGGTGGGGAGTCCCTGGGTCTGGAGCCCATCTCTGCTAGCTGGCATCCCAGGCTGTGTGCAGTATCACCCATACCCTCGGTGATTCGCTTGGGTCTTCACTGCCTGAGCTGGCTCACCGTGGGACCAGGCAATGACCAGCACTGATGCAAGGAATGGGGCAGGAGACCCTGACCAAGGAGAAGGGAGAGGTCACAGTGGCCTCAGCCTGGTCCCATTGAAAGTGTTGTGAAACTGCCCGCTAAGACTGATCCTTCTTAAAGAGTAATCCAGTGCAGGAGTTCCACTGGTAACACCAACACAATGAATTTGTTTTGATTTTCTACTATGGCCTGTCTCTCTCAAGTGCTCCTTTTATATACGGATCATCCATGGACCCCACAAACTCTGGCAGCCTTCTTCTTTTGCTGTGCTTGAAAAAGTCTTATCATTCAGTTTTATGCCTTTAGCAAGTTGCTTTTCATTTTCTTTTACTTTATTGTAGTTTCACATCCACTTTGTCAGACTTTGTGTTCTTTTCCATCTTCCTCAACTCCCCATTTTTTGAAGAATTTATTTTTACATCTCAGAAGTGTTACATGGTTTAATCACATCACCTTACTTTTCCTTTGAATATATTTTATTTGATGCTGACCCTGCTGTAGAGTGTCTTTAACAATCTCATACCAGCTACAACTACCAGCTATCCAGGGGGCTGCCTAGGCTGAGTCAGTCAGCCCCACGCATTCCGACAGCCTCTGAAAGAAGAAAAAGGAGGGTAACTCATAGGTGATTCCCTTCTGAGGGGACAGAGGGCCCAATATGCAGACCTGACCCATCCCACAGGGAAGTCTGCTGCATCGCTAGGGCCCAGGTAAAAGACATTACTAGGAA
>VYZV01001950.1:104476-115693 GCA_013401275.1 Pandion haliaetus | reverse complement strand
GGGGGTGTCTCTTTTTGCAGGTAACAAGCGGTAGGACGAGAGGAAACGGCCTCGAGTTGCGGCAGGGGAGGTTTAGATTGGATATTATGAAAAATTTCTTCACCGAAAGGGTTGTCAAGCACTGGAAGGGGCTGCCCAGGGCAGCGGTCGAGTCACCAACCCTGGAGGTGTTTAGAAGACGTGTAGACGTAGCGCTTAGGGGCATGGTTTAGTGGTGGACTGGCAGTGTTAGGTTAACGGTTGGACTTTCCCAAAAGGTCTTTCCCAGACTAAACGATGCTGTGGTTCTTTGAGGCGGTCACTGGCCCCAAGGAGTACGTGGGCCTCGCCATGCCGGCGTGCAGCTGCCGCGCAGCAGGGTAGGATGCCTCCTCGGCCGCTCTCGGCACCGCCAGCGCACTCTGGGAGGCTTAACAACACCCCAAGGGAAATCGGAACTCTGTCACTGACTCCGGGATGCCCTCAGGTGAAACTATACCGGCAAACACTGTAGGGTTTAATTGCAGGGTGCTTGCAAGTACCCTGCTCCTTCCCCAGGGGCTGGTATTAAAAATGATAGGAGAGGTTTGCGCTCCCTGTCCCCTGTGCTGTCTGTGCACCGAGAGAGCACGTTGGGATTTAACTGTGATGCCTGGTTTCTGCTTCCTTCAGGTCTAGCGGACTGAGGTAGCTGGTAGGGGCTGAGCTCCTTAGTGTGCATATCCTGGAAGTAAAAACTACTGCCTTTGTTAGCTTGAGTCCTTGTCACCAGGCATACAGCATTTGTGACATAGCTAATAACACGAAAAAACTCATGTTCTGCTTATTTACCTGTTTTTATCCAGTGATTTCCATCCTGTGGCTTGTAAAGTCCAAGAGATCCAGGAAAGGCTTTGAAGAATGAGTAAGAACAGCCAATTCTCACTATGCTTAGTTTCATCGGGCTACACCTTCGCTGGAAACAAAGGCCACCGAACAGTGCAGGGTGAAAGTCCCTGTAACTTTAGCTCCTCTGTTTTGTTTGGGAGCAGCCTGGCTGGTGGCAGCACCTCTGTCTCTTCTAGCCTCATGCTATGGCACGCAGCAGCTTCTGCCTCCCTAGGTCCTCCCAGATTTTTTTTTTTTCACCTTTAGGTCTTCCCAGATTTTTCTTTGCCTTTCCCCATTGTAAGCTCCATTGCTCCCGTAGCTATTCTGGAGGGCTGTAACCGCAACTGGCTTTTCACCTATGTTAGATAATCTGAGCCATGCACTGTGGCTCTTTCTTGCAGAAAATGGCCCATTGGTTTAAGAGTGATGTTTAAACCCAGGCTGGAGGGGTATGGATTTAGAAATCATGCCCTGCTTTACCTCAGGCTTCAATGCAATCGCTTTGCAATGAGGAAGCAGGAACAGTCCTCCTACGCTTTTTCATAGTTCTTCTAAAAAGAAATTATTTCACATCAGAGGGTGAAAGGATCCAAGAAGGTCTCAATAGAGAGGCCCGGGGGGATGTGCCCACACTTGGGCAAAGGCGTAAATCGAGAGGTTGTCGGAATACTCTGTAGTGGACTTTACGGCAAACGAATCTGCATGTTTGTGTCCGAGTGCCAGCTGCCCCTCTCAGTTAACTCTAGTGTAGACATAACCTTAGACCTTGTTTCATTTCCTGCTCCAGTTTGACATTATATCTCAATTAGAGACGGTACAAAATGAATGAGGAAAGCCAACCTTACACAGTATTCACAAGAATGATGCAGTTATTGTGAGGTGACACCTAGAACAAAGATCTCCCAGTTTATAAAAATCAAAACAAACCAACAAGGTGGCAGGGAGGGTTATAAAAGACAAGGAAAGCAGCTGAACAGTTTATGTTGGTAAAACAACTTTGGCTAGGTTTGAAATTAATGCTGTACCTCTAAATGGTGTCTAAAAGTTCATTAATGCTGACACAACCTTCCACAATTGATTTGGTGCCCTTCTTCCAGTACTCCTGGTTCTGTGCTCTCTTGCCTCCAAATCAAATCATCCTTTAATGTAAATCCCCTCTGTGATCAAGACAGTTGTCTTGTCCTGTGGAAGAGAAGTGGCAATCTACAAAGTACAACATCTCCCAAAAGAGTTACTGTATGTATGCAAATATGTGTGTATGTTGGCTCTGTTTTTCTGAGGGGATTCACTAATACCTCCCTGAAGAAGGAAAGGGGTGGGAAAATATTTGGTGTCATCCATCTCCTTGAGTTTTCTCTTTTTGAAGAGATTAGAAAATCTTCTGATGTATAAAAAGTGGTGGTACCTTCTTTTTCTTTCACTGACAACTCATGAGGAGATCCACTCCAGCTTGCTCTCTGATTTCCAGGATGGCAAATTTGTTTGACTCTTCTTTGCGTTGGGGTCAGGGCAACATTTTCTGAGGGATATGAATTGTTGAGACGGTTGGGTCAGGTCTCGGCTGGACTCCGTTCAAAGCTCCTCTGTTCCTCAGAACATCTTCCCAAGGGTATATCTAAGTTGACAATTAGTTACTGTCCCTGCCTGCTTTGTTACAGATCTCCCATCCTTTGACTGTCTCCATTCACACACGCTGCTTGGTTATAGGGTGGATATCTGGAGCTCCGCTTGCCAGACAAACTCATGGCACACATGAAAGCTCATGCTGTCAGCTCTGCTCCTTGGACCGCGCAATGGAAACTGTTCCTCCACACTACAAGAAAGTTTCTCCGAGTCTCCGTTGCTCCAAGGAGCCCTTAGACTGTGGAAACTGCTTAGCAGTGTGTTATGAAAGCAGACAATTCCTTCCCTGTGCCAGGCCCTCATCCATGCAATGATCCTTTTGATGACATCAGGGCGTAAGATATTTTTAACATGTGAAATGAGTGCTTTTCCAAGCTGTATTTCAAAATATCTATTTATCATATATGGCATTACTCTACTCATTAGAGTCAATTAGATCACTGCAATAAATCCTTAGCTGACTCTTTGTTTTCTACTGCTCCTGTTTTGCTTTTCAGGGCAATACTGCTGGTTTGGTACCACAATGGCTGCGTATTTCTGTCTCACATGGGATTAATAAATGTTATATTTGCTGTCAGGGCTGTAGCCAGGCCGTTAAGCTCTCCCAAAACCACTAGCAGAGTCTTGAGAGCTCACTGCAACTGAGCTTGGGTCTGGAATCATTAATGTTACCCATGGTTTTCCTAGATCCAGGTTCCCACAGACCTCTGGAGCAACCCCACAGAATTAACCGCAAAGCTACTTTGAAGTGATTCACTTCACAACATTCCATATGAAATCAAGACTGAACAGGGAAATCTAGAAGTTACTCAAACTCTTGGAACATTCATAAGAGCCTTGTAAGTAATAGAAATACAAGCTTAAAACATACATGAGGTGTTTCATTCCAATTTCTTGATGATTAAGTGATTGCTCAGCTTTGTCTGCTGCAAGCCAAATGTCAACTTACAGGAAGATTATGGAAGGCAGCTCAGAAATACATTGTTTCACTCAAACAACCCCGATGTCATCTGTTTACTGAAGTGGTAAAGCTGATCAGAATGATTTTGGTTGCACTCAGTTTTTGTATTCAGTTTATATTTAGCTGTTTTCAGGTTGTATTCAATACTTTATGGGTATCCAGTTTCACTTTTCTATTTGATATTAAAACAGGGTAAAACCCCAGCTCAGCCAGCGTATGCTTTCACTTGCACACAGGAGGCAGAACTGATGCCTTACAGCTGACTGATATTGCAGAAGAACTCATTTCAAGTAACACAGGGCACAGATCACTCTTGGAAACCTCTTTCAGATAGGTACACGGTTCCTTTTATTCATCTTCAAAATACTATAACAAAAAAGACATTTGATAAAATTGCCTTTATACCGTGACTAAATGCGTCCACTTCTGGCAAAGGGAGCTCCACATCCAGTCTCATTCTTTTCTTCATTTATTAAAGCAGTCTTTAACTTTTTGGAAGGGATTAACCCACCCAGTTCCCCATTCTTTGCCCCCATGTTTACTTTGTTTACAGGTATCTCTGGCTTGTCACATCCATAGGTCACCCCCACGTGCATGCCAATTTGTTCTAAGCAGGCGTGGTAGCACTTCTAAGGTTTGCAAACTGCACTTCCTTACAATTCTTGCATTGGGGATGTGCCCATCCCCTCCATGTAGTGAATTTAAGCTTAATTTAAGCCTACTAGGCTTGCTATTTCTTACTTACCTTTCAGAATGGCCTAAACTGTAGCGCACAATCTCCAGGAGGTCACAGACGTGACTGAGAAACATTCAGCCAGAGGGAAGATCGAGGAAGAAGTGGGGGGGTAGCGCTCCACCACAGGTGTCCAAAAGCCACTGGCAAAGACAAGAAAAGCTCACAGGTGAGGCAATGGTAGAAAAAATTTCCTGGCATTTCTGAGAAACAGAAGTCTTCAAAAGGGTATGACATCTATGCATCGTTAGGGGTAAAAGAAGCAGGTGGCATTTTAATTTGGTTTGATTTGCTTTTTAAAGTATCACTTGATTAGTTCTCATGGTAAGTCAGCTCCTGTCTGCTAGGACAGACCTCTGTAATGCACTGTTAAAATACTTCAGAAAGTAGTGATATCCATATGGATGTTACTGGTTAGTAAGACTAGTGTGGCTTTTAGAAACACACTTGAAATAACCGTTTGAATGATAATAATCATCTGGTTTTGATAAAGGAATATTTAGGTCAATTGTTTAGGTTATCTAAAGGATGCATGGGTCAATTCCTATCCCAGCAGCTTTATTATCTGTAAAATTGAGGAGGTGTAAAAACCCATTATTGCTTCTAAAAAGCTTTACATTTAAGAACAGCTAATTATTGCCAAACTGGCTGGTACAAGAGATGTCTGAAGAAAATTTTGTTGTTTCAGGAAACAGTATTGGTAACTCAGCTTATGGCATCACGTCATCAGAGCGCCTTATGAATCAGTCCCAAGTTGTCACTAGGGAGACCGTGCTCTTTTGAAGGTAGTGGCCATTTGTGACTGACTGTTAAAGAATTCAAAACACCTCTCAGGAGAATGATCACACTGCGCTTTTTTTGTTGATATTCTGCAGATGTTCTTTCTAGCACTTCAGCAGTACGGGGCAAATGACATTAAGCAGGGACCATACTTACTCTCAGGATCAGTCTGCTGCTTGGATATCTGTAGTGCAAACTCCTTCCAGGAAAGATGCAGTAACAGGACTAATCCCTGCAAATGCAGACTGTTTTGTCAAATGCCATACACTGAGCTTTAGATCCATACAATTGTCTCTTTCCTCAACCTTCCCCAAAGCAAAGTCTATACTTCACAACCCTCGTTTTTGAGACATTTTAGTTGTATTCAAATTACAGGTGAATAAATATAACAGACCCCCCCCAAACGCCAAATAGATCTCGCTGGATGGTAAAGCTCATAAAACCACCAATTTTTCTTCTATTTTTATGCGTACAGGAAGATAAATGGTTGAGCATAAAGTATTGTACTTCTAAGTTTGAGTTCATTAGCTTCTATTCAACCCAGGCAAGAAATCTCTCAAAGTTGTTGCTAAATGATCATACTTTTGTGTTGTCAGTTTGATCCCTGCAGGATGTGTCCATCTCAGAGAAAATGCCCGTTCAGGTGCATTAGCTGCCTCAGCAGAGGTCAAGGATTGAATGGGTGATGGAGTCTTCACTATCTACACATCTCTGAGGGTAAGTCCAAGGGGGGCCACATTAATGAAAATGCTGCTGCATATATCTTACTGCTGAACAAAAGCATCATTTTCAGATGTTGTCAGTCTCCAGCCTGACACAGATATTAAATTCACATAATCTCTCTTTAAAAAGTGCATGTGTGAGTAGATTTTGAACAACATTGTGGTTTGCAATGAAATTTCATATTTTAGAACTGAAAAGCAGGCAGGTGGTTATGAACATGTCTTAAGCTATTTCTCCAGCCTGAAATGTAAGTACTGTTTGAAAACATTTAGGGAAATTGAACATCTTAGTAGGAGCAGCAGCAACTTTTCATGAATTTATTTTAGCTTGCATCAGTATTCCGAGCTACAAGGATTATAATTTAGTAGAGAGACTCTCATTGGAAGAGAGGATTGAAGGCATCGAGGCAGCAGCCCTGTGAGCTGACAGGGATGCTAATATAGCCACAGCAGAAGTTTAGAGAGCAGATCAGAGCAGCTGGGTGGGCTGATAGAGAGGATCAGGACAGCCCAGAGGAGCAGTAAGAGGATCCAAATAAGTGGATTAGCAGCATACCAAAGCACACATTACTTTTAGTTTTCAAACTCCCATTGATTTTAGTGCAAGTGCATTTACTAATGTGTGGCAGGAGAAACGGAAGAGGATCAAGGCAGAATCGAGACACAGAGAGCAGCTCCCTGTGGCAAGCTGGGAACAGCGAGAAGGCTGGGCTGGGGCGACACAGCATAATGTCCCCACATCAGTTTCGGTCAGGACTTAAAGGAGGATGGCTGTTGTCTGAGCTTCTTCATCCCGCAGCCTTGAGGAGCTGTCTAATGTTGCTAAATGCTACTGTTCCTGCAGCTGATTCTGCATCCGTTTTCCATCCATAGCCCCAGTGATTGACTCTTTCCATCGCTGCATTCTTACATCTGCCTTCAGCTGCTGTGACTGAAGCAAACTGACACAGAAATGCAGGTGTGATTACTAGCATAACCCGCTTTGAACTCTTCCTACCAGGGGAGTCACTGGGCTGCTGGACCCTGAGCTGAGCTTGCCGCAATTTGCGCCAGTAGTGTTCAGCAGAAATGGGACTGCTTACCCTGTCTGGGCTCAGGCACCCATGATTAACACCAACTCTTGAACTACCCAAAGCTCAAACATGCCCTTACCTAGAATGCCAGCATAGCTTTACACTTCATCTCTTTAGACAGAGGTGGTAGCAATGCAGACACATTCAGACTAAGATTTCTAAGCACTATTACTCTTTATATAGCACAAACCCCAAAGTTCTAGGCAAAGTAACAAGACCTACTCACATTGCCCTTCCTTCCCTTGAAGCAGCTTGGGTTGTAAGTAGGAGGCAGGGCACAATTTGTGCAGCTTATGATTTCTCCATGTTGCAGAGAAGCACAGGACATGCATGTATGTGGGCAGACTTTTTCCTCTTCCACATTAGCCTTCATAAAAGCATTGTTGAGACATTTTATTCTGTATCCTCCAACCACATCTGTTGCTTAGACACCTCGGTCTCCCCACCCACTCCTCCTAGAATTCAAATCCGAAAACTGTTTTGTCCTAGCGAAGAGTTAATACCTTAATATCCAATTACCCTACAAGTACTTGATCAGAGTGGGTGACTATCAAACTTTGACTCTTAGACTATACTGCCCTTCCTTGCAGTCTTAGTCCAAGCTACACATAAAATGACAGAGAGGAAAAGCCCAGCCTAACAGTCAAATTGGAGTTTGCATTCTGATACAGAAATATACAGAGGGTTTGTAACTGCACACACAAAGAACACTTTGTAACATAGCTTCAGTTATATTCTTTATTGTTGAAACAGTTCTGGAATGTTTTGGTCTCCCTGAGCTGGCAAACAGATGAAAACATTGGTCCATCCTGTAGTTTCTTTTTAAATTTGTATGAGGAAGATTAAGAAGCAGCAGAATGGACAAGAAGCCATTTCAAAATAGTGTCCCAAATGAAAAAGAGAGTACGGATGGAGACATAATAAGATGTCAGGTACTGCAACTGAAACTGCACTCCTAGCTTCAGACTTCTTCAGGACATCCAGAAACCTACCTCTGTAATAACCCAGTCCTTGGATATGCCAACATGAAAGCCTCCTGAAAGGGAAGGTTTGTAGTAAGACAGCACAGCATCAACATGACCTATTGTCAAGTTGGGAGCCGAGAAAAAGTACTGACTATGTATTTGGTATGACCACAAAAACATCACTGGAAACCCGCAAGGGAAAAATGCTACCAGTTTATAAAATCCTCAAGGACATTCATTACACATAACTAACCAAAATAGCTAACCTATGCAGCTCCTGATCTCCAATTTACCTCATCACCCTTCTCCTGCTTCCTAATACCACACTGAACTTCTTCAGACTCCAAGACAAGTAGTAATCATGGCACTATTAATCTGACAGTCAGCAGCCTCTTCCTACTTCACCCAGCCTCACATGGATCCCTTGACATTAGGCGTGAAGCCTCAGACCAAATCATCAAGTTTGTCAGACTTAATTTTCAGTATAATTTTTCCAACTGAAAAGCTGAAAGCGCTCCTAGTACACCCATATAGTTCTCCTCATCTCTAGGATTCTTCAGTCTTCTTTGTCCTACACCATCCTACTTTCTGAATATAATCAAAATATTGTAATTAACTGGACACACCTGTGAGTGTGGAAGCAAACAAGAAGTCTGGGACACCCTGATGTGAAGAGCACTGCTGCTGTTAATACTGAAGTATTACTAGATTAATCACATTTAACTGCTTAGCTCATGATCTAGCATCTGAAATGAAAAAAATAAAGCATTTTACACACCAGAAGATTGTTGGGAAAATTATTATCAGTTAGAACGGGGAGGGGATATTTTGAAAGTAAGTTGCAGCATAATAAAATGGTAACTAGGAAATAGTCAGGAATAATCATACTGACTTGGAATATGTTGCAAGATAAGGCCCTTATTTAGTTGGCTAATTTCATGGCATTTTGAAAAACACATTACTCAATTAACGGTTTGACTGAGGAAATACTTTGTGACTCTTCATGAATATATACAAAATGCTCTGAATTTTCCATTTTTTCACCAGAAAAAAGGAACTATGGGTTCTTAATATGTAATAATGACAATCTGATACTGAGACATTAACTGAAATAGAAGATGAAGTTAAAAGCTGACTGCCCCTCAGAGCCAGTGCACTTTATCCTAAGTCACTTGACTGCCACAGCGATGCAGCCAGCAACTATCTAGGGTGACACAAGGCAGCCATTCTAATGGAATAAAGACGACTTTCATGTCCGGGTTTCTCCAGCTAGAATAATGCAATGGTGGCCCGTGACAAATGAGCAGATGGTCCGAGTCCTGTTGTAGGATACCCACCCCAAAATGCCCCACAACAGGCTCGCAACATAGTGTACACAGGAGCCTTTGAGTTCTTGATGTAGGGTTTTTTTTAAGTCACGGCTGAGAAACATTAGCAGTACAGGACAGAAAGCTTGGCTTTCAGCTACCGGATCCTCCTGCATGTTGTGTGGATAACTAGAAGACTTTGACCTAAAGTCACCTTGTCCTAGTTTCTAATTCACTTTTATGCAGATGAGATGACAGGATCGGGGCCTAGGTATCCAAACCAGCTAGTATTTTCATAAATGAAAATTGCAAGATTTACTCATCTGAGTAACCATAATTAGGCCTGCTTGCAGGGTCAGGTTTATTCTGCATGTAGAAAAGAATGAATCTAATTCCCAAGGAGCAAAATAAGAAATACTAATGAAAAAGGGGATGTGCTAACTCTCATAAAACGTTACTTGAAACTGCAGTGTGCAGCGTTCAGAGTGAAATGTCATTTCAAATCATGAGTGTCCCTTTAAGCAAAAAAAAATAAAACACAGAGAAGGAAGAACTAAAAGGAGAAAAAGAGCAGCTGATAAAAGACTGCCATCACTTTTTCGTAAATTATACCCCAAAATGTTTCACAAAATTGAGTAGCGGAGGAAAACAGAAAAGACCTTTTTATTTTTGTAGCACATTCCTTTGGCAAATGCAGGATAAAGCCTATCATGTGAGTTGAACAGTAAATGAAGGCCTTATGCTTTATAAAAATTCTCCTATTGTCCCAGGAAGGATGAGAGTCAAACACAACAGTTTCAGCAATGCTCTAAGTCTTGTAAATAAAGTTAGCAGACAGGAATCAGCAGACTGTTTGGGGATTTAAAAAAAAAAAAAAAAAAAAACGAGAGAGAAAAAACTCTTTTTGTACACAAAATTTAGGCACACTGCTGCTGCATTTCAGACCTGAATTCACTGCACTCTACCAGAGATTAATTGGACCCACACAGTTTAGCAAACAGCATATGACATCCATCTACCTTTGCTGCTTCAGCATCCTCCCAAAAATATATAATGCATGATTTTAAATAGTACGTTAGCCCAGTTTCCTTTCACAAAGTCTTACAGCGAAGTTTAGGAAAATTCCAAAAGTAGCATATTGATTGCCTCTGGGATTTTCTACTTAGCAATTTAATAGAAAATTACACCCTTACCCAATCTGTGAGGCTTCCATAACCTCCCTCATGAATTTAATTTTCCAGAGTCTAATAAATTTTACCATTAGGCATATTTTCTGATATTGCTTCACCATTAAGCCTATTTCCCGATTTTGCTTTTTGGAACCAGGTATACCCTCTGTGTGGCATTTGGACAGCACCTTGCACAAGAGAATTCAGGTCTGACTGTGTCTATGCACACAGTTAGGACACAAATCACTATTGTTAATACTCAATTTGCTTTCCTCTTACTAATTTTATGTCATTATTCCAAGTGATAGGGCCAGTCAATATTACTGGAGCCATGAATGGAATTCTCCTGGGTACCCTGAGGAGACCAAGGGAAGATCTGCATTTGCATCTGTTCGAGTAGGCGTATGCAAGTATCACATACTCTTCTCCTTGTCATAACACAGCCTGACTACACGTAAAACACAAGATGATGATCGGGAGCTGTGTTTTCAGTTATCGGTAGTCGTAACTGTAAAAGTCTGGGTCCTTCCTCTACAGGCAACAGGCAAAAGCACTCTTGACTGTAAAAAAAATGCTACACCAGCAACGAATTCAGTGCAGTAAGTGAGCTGGAAGTATGGCTGAAGGTGTCAGGTGGTGAATAAATCAAAGCACTAAGTTCAGCTGTGTTTGGGCACCCATGTGGCTACAGTGACCTCCTGGGTGATCGTCGGAGGGTTGCCAGACACGCTAAATTTCATTCCTCTGGAGAACCGAGACGCTCTTCCTCTTGCTACGGCGACCCACGTTTAGCTAACGCAGGCGAAGCTCGGTGTCCCTCGGCTCAGCCGGAGGGTCAGCGCGCTCCTCCAGGCCTCGGTCCGCTACCAAGCGGGCATGTTATTGAGGTAATTACTGCAAAACACGGTAATAAGCAGCCGTTAGCGTCAGCCACCCCCCGTTTCTGGGTTTTGCCTACTCTCCGCGCCCCGCGGCCACACCAGCGCCAAGTTCAACCCCATCCCCGCCGCACCTTGGCTCGGGAACGTCTCCGGT
>VYZV01001950.1:82888-103976 GCA_013401275.1 Pandion haliaetus | reverse complement strand
GGGGGGAGAAGAGCGGAGCCAACTTGTCCCGGATCCCTTTATTCACCGCCGGAGCCGCCGTCTCCCAACCCCCGCGTGTTTTGCTGATTAAAGAGACGGACCTTGGTCCTGCCATCGCCGGGTGGCCGCCCGGCCGCCCCGCTCCTTCCTGCCCGCACCATGGAGTTCAGCCAGAGGAAGAGAAGGAGGAAATCCCAAAGCTTTAAACTGATCAACGAAGGTAAGGCGGCGGCGGGCGGGGGGCGGCGGGGGCGGCCCGGGCTTTGTTCCCTCGCCGGGGGCAGCCCCGACTTTTGCACCGGGGGGAGCGGGGCGTTATGAAACGCCTGTGCTCCCGCTCCCCCTTATCGCCTCTCCCTCCCCGTATCTGTTATTCAACTCCGCAATCCTGTGGTTGAACTACCCGAAATCATCGCACGCTTTTTTTTTTTCTTTTAACCCCCCCTTTCCTCTTTTTTTCTAAATTTATTTTTTGCATGTGTGGTACGTGGTGTTCCAAAAACAACACCCCCTAAACCATCCCCGAAAAGGTGGACGCGTTGTTTTTTTTTTTTTCCAGGCAGATCTTGCACAAAATAAAGTTGGATCGTGTTTCATGGTAAATCCTGCTTTGCGGGGGGGGAGAAAAGGTAAAATTGGGAAGCGAGCAAAAAATAATGACACTTGAGCAGCGACGGACCTTCTTAGTATTCAACTCCTGTGGATTTATTGTGTTTTGGGTGTTTTTTTCCTCGCCTTGACTGCATACATCCGCGTGTTTCAAAGAAAAGCCGAATAGAGGTTGCTTTATTAAAAATCCACGCAGCTGATTAATTGTACGTGGGCAAGGGAGAGCCGCTCGTGTGTAACTTGTTCACTCAGGGTGTGTTTGCTTTTGGAAAAGAGGGTATTTTAAAAGAGATCGCAGGGGGAGATAATTTGGATTCATGTTGGGAAAGAAGCACAGCTCTGTTTTTCACTCTTGTTGTTAGGGGGTTTTTAAAATAAATAATAAAAAGATAAGGTGCTGGTAAGCATTTTAACAGGTGGACTTCCCAGCCGTAGGGATTTATTTTGGTTGGGGCTTTATTCCTTCTCCGGCTGATAAGATCTTTTTGCCCTGATGGATTTGACTTGAGATCTTTTTTCCTTTTGTGTTTCCAAGTATTGGATGGGAATATCTCCATGAAACGCTGTGTGTGTCCTGCATGCCAAGTTCAAGGCAGGTGACTGCTTGGGTGTAATGTCACACTTGGGAAAGGGGATACACACGCAAGTGTCAAGACTTGCCATCTGAAGAGCGATGTCTTCGCAGGCGCTCGGCAAAATCATGTTCAATGCAAAGAAATTTAAAGATGGACATAAACTCACTTGGTAGCAGTAGTAAATAATGACTGCTGTATTGTCGTGGGGGTGTCTGGAGCATCGCACGTACTCTCTGTTAAAAACTAGAGGGGCAATGACCCGTCAGACTTGTCTGAAATGTATTGGAGGTCTGTATGCATCAGCAAACCTATCAAGGGTTTAATTCTACGGAGAACAGGTTTGGTTCGTGGGGTTTTGATATCAAACATCCTCCCAACTCAGAGGCAGAGTTAGTGCAGGACTGGGCTGGAGCCTGGGGGGTGAAAGGGAAACATGTGGAAAAGCAAAACTGAAATTGAAGACATGGTTTTATTTCTGTCCTAATGGAGCTGTAAAAAGAGTATGTGTGCTATCAGAAATAGGTGACTATTTTGCCAGTTCTCAGTTGCCACTCGTTACGGGTTTACATATGCCTCAGTGAACAAGACAATCTCTTTAACCTTGTTTTAATAGGTAAATTCAGTTATGGTGGTACATTATTAGTAATTCTTGTTTTATCTGGGGTCTCGTTTTGGACATGGAAAGTCAAATAGAAAGCTACCCGAAAAACACATCCTAGAGAGAAAATTATGTCTTGGTACTTCGACAATGGAGGAGATAAAAATAATATTTTGCATGTGAGTCTGCATTCGCATACTCTTTTTCTATCACAGTTGATTAGAAAGATAATTATGTATAAATAGTTGTCTCTTGTAATTGGCCTTTGCCTCTTGCAGGAGTCATTCCATAATGTCACAGTTTAATGTTTACTGTTGTGAAATTGATATGGATTTCGCAGTGCCTGGACTGTGACATCCAAGGCAGAAGAAGGAAACCAAAGAGAAAAGGGTAGGCTGTGTCTATTCGTTGATAACACACCATCTGTTAACAATGTGCACCTGTACAGTGCTTATTCCATCCCCAAAAAAACTTCAGAGCACCTTATCAAGATGATCAATAATGACCAGATCAAGAGGAAATCCATTCCTGCACTAAAATGCAGCTGCCTCTGGGGTGAAATATGGTGACTTTAAGGCAGCAGCTGTAGATCAGAAGAGTATTGTGACCAGCTGGATGTACAGAGGGAAGTGCTAGAGAAGAAACCATGTGTAATCTATATATCTAAGGTCCATGAGTCTGTAAGTCATTTAATTCCTAGTGTTCATGTACTCGCTCCCAGCAGATCTTGGATGCCCTTGAGAGGGTGAAAAGGCAGAGTGTGGTGGGTTGACCTTGGCTGGCCACCAGGTGCCCACCAGGCCGCTCCATCACTCCCCCTCCTCTACAAGACAGCTAATGACCATGGAAGGCAGTCAGCATAAATCCTGTAGTTTTAGCCTTATGAAAGGAGCCTTTACTTCCTTGATGTCGTATCTCAAACTTCACCTTTACCCGTTTCCCTTGCTGGGCGTGCTCGCTAGGTAGAGGAACCCTTTGTATAGCACCTTGTCGCTGACCTCTCTAACTCCCTGTTGTGGGTTTGGTTTTTTTTTTTTTCCCCCTCATTTTCTTTCCAGGCCCTTTTCTTTCTTTTGCGTCGCTGTGTTAGGCTCTATTCCAGTTTACTTATTGGGTTGTACCTCCTCTTGCGCCCTCAAGACAGTTGTGCTGTACAAATAAACAGAACATAACAAAAAAGTTTGGCTTCCAGGAGACTTTTCTGATCCCGTAGCTGTTTTGTCAGAGGTGCAGGTGTGCTGCTTGCGGGCGGAGGAGCTGCTTATGCCACCCTCTGTTTCTGTTGTTCCTTTTAAGTGAATCCCCCAAAGTGCTCTTCCAGGAGTTAATCTCTGCCTCACTTTTTGTGAGGCAGGTAAAGATAAAAACCTGTTTACAGACAGGCAGGTAAACGTAAAAACCAGTTTACAGACGGAGTAGCTGAGAGTGTTGGGAACTGGGAGGGCATTAAAGGAGTTAGGTGGGGACGTGGCTGTTTCAAGACACTGAATATATTGTTCAGTCTTGAGCGATTTGCCGAAGGACAAAGTGTGTGCCAGTAGCAGAGTCAGAAATAGCATCCAGGAGAGCTGCCTTTAGATGTGTTTTTTTTTTTTTTTTTTCTTGGACTTACTATTCCCTCTGTGCACACATGTAAACAAAGCTCTGTCTGGTTTTACTGAACACCTGTGTGGGATTACAGCAGAGACCTTCACAGCAAAATATTCTTTTATTTGAAATAGAAATTCAATGGTGATTTTTTTTTTTTTTTTGTTTTTTAATCCTGTAACATCTCTGAATATGAGATACTAATGTTTATTCTAAGGGTCATCACAGACATTAGTTTCTGTAGGTGAATATCCTAAGGTGTCCCTGACCTTCCTTTCTTCAGAATTCAGAGGCCAGTGACACCAATATGAGTCAGTATAGCTGAACAATGCAGCCCTAATGTAAGTTGCTGATTTTCTGATTGAGGTGAAGTTTGAAAGTTTCCCTTGGTCTTGGGAAGGTAAAGATTTCATTATAAATCTGCTTTCCATCTGTAAAGCAAGAAGCCAGATAATTGGCATCTGGTGGGATAATTTGCTGTGAAAATGAACACAGTAATTTAGGGCAGGCATAGCTATTCCCTAAAATCTGTGAAATATTTGAGCTGAGTCTCTCCAGTGTGAGCAAAGTTTTTTTAGGAGGTGCTGATACAGAGCACATTTTCTGTGGTTAATTTGATGTACATGAAATAAACTGCAGATATATTGATAAATTATGTAGTAAAACTGTAGCAATGTGTTCAGTGTTCATTTTTTCCAGATCACTTGAGTTCTAATTTTTTTTATCGTTTTTCATTCCAGATTACCATCATGAGATATATAAGATCTCTGACTACAGCAATGATGTTAATGGGGAGACCAAAGAAACACAACCAGTTTTTTTAGGTATGTGCTTGTGTTGATTAATTTCCGAGCAACATAGCGTGGCCATTTGCAATTAGGGAGGAAAAAAATCTCTGTGCAAGCACAGGAAGCGCCTGCCATTGTTTAATATGACGTTCTTTTCAAGACCCTTTTATTCTACGAATTGCCAATATATCCTTTATTAACACTGCTAAAAGTTGTAATTTCAGACATAAATGTTTATTAGTGTCTACACACAGTGCTAATTATCACTCACTCAGAGAGCCAGATGCTGACTCTGCAGTTTTGCAGCTCTGTGCTCACCCCATTTACATTGCATATTCGCTGGCATGCTTCACTGGCAATAGTTTGTGTAATTGGGGTATTACATCTTTGACATCTGGATAACAGAAATTCAATTTCCAGGAAGCTGCTGTTTGTTTGGTTTTGCTCCTGCCTTGGGTGGGATAGAGGATTAATGTGCTGTCTTAATGTAACGTCCTTTCACCTCTGTAGCTTGCCTGCTAATCCTGCCATGGCAAAATTAAATTAAATCAACAGTTAAAAATGTGTAAAGAAAACAGAGAAGTAATATAGAGTCTGCAGCATGATATATACTACAGCATGATAGGACTGGTTATCAGTGAACCTTTATCTTTCCTGTCTGTGTGCTTTTTGTCCCATATAACTCCTCAGCGGCAGAGTGCTTCTTCCTTTCCTGCTTCCAGCCCCCTCCTGTCACATCTAGGACCTCACCTGGGTGAAACACCTCTTGGCATAAATTTGGCAGGCCAAATTCAGAGGAGCAAGGGCTGGATTTCTGAGCTGTCGTAATGACTCTTGCTGTATAAAGCAAGTTCTTGGACACCTTGCTCAGGTGTTGGAGAAGGCAGGTGCCTTTACAGCAAGAAATTTGAGGGTGTATGCCTCTCTTTCACTGCACCAGGAGCCTAAACATTTTTGTAGGGTGATTTAAGGTTTCTGTAGTCTGTGCGTGTTGCCCCCTGGAGCCAGCAAGAAGCATTGGTCCTGACTGTGTGAATCAGCCAATACCTGAAGTCAAGCTGCATGCAAAATGCCTTTGTCTCCTTAATTCATAGTGCCACATCCTCTTCTAGAGGTCAGCAGCAAATGGGAGAGAACAGGAGGATGTCTTGGGCGATGTGGAATCTTCTGATGGTTGGAATATTTACGTGGGAGTGAGACCTACATGAAATTGCCTTCTGAGCTTCCTGCAGTTAGGATTTTGAGCAAATATTCCTTCCCTACACCCATTTCGAGGGAGAGGCAAGGGTGGCTGCTGTGCTTTGTGTTTGGATTTTGTGTTCTGTAAGCACTTTTGGTGAAGTCTGATAAACCTGATGGAGTCAGTTCCACTAGAGGCTTATTTTGAATGCTTTCTCTTCCAACCCTAAATTGTGATAAAGCTTTGGCAGGAGTTAAGCATCTAGTTGCTTAAGCCAGGGTGCTTCTAAGAATGTGCAGGTGTTTGTGTTTTGACATCTGTGCCCTGAGTCAGACCAATTGATTTTGATTTTGGTTTGGCTGTGTTGTCTTCGGGTTTGTTTTGCGGGCTTTTTTTGAGCATGCCCAGGTTTTCATTGTGACTGAATGTGCTCTGGAATTTAAGTGCCTAAAGTTCAACTATTTCAAGAGCTGGTCAGAATTTAACCTTTAAGAATGTGAGTCCTATCAAGGATCTTCCTTATTCAGGTACTGAAACACAAAGTTGTGGTCCTGGGAGCCCATCTTCAATTGCTATGAAAAGAAAAAGGTGTTATTTCCTGATGATGTCCTGAGTGTCCAACTTTCAGATTTCCTCCAAGCGTGTTGGTTTTTACAAGACTGAATGACGTATGACCATGCAAGATTTGTAGACTAGGCATTTTTTGTTTGTTTTTTTTTTCCTTGGGAGTTGGGTTCAATTCAGTAAGTTACTCAGAGCTCACATAACCTTCTCCACTTTATTTTCAATAGGTTACTTTGGTGTCCACTTCTATCCAGATTCCTAGTGACAGAGGCACTGATCTGAGATGCAGGGAAAGCAGTGTCAAGCACTGAACATAGATGAAAGGACTCAGAATTTGAGCTCCCACCTTTCAGGAGGGATCTGGGATGAGTGGCATTTGGTATTATAACTTTCCTTTAAAAAAACTCACATTGCATGGAGTAATTTTTCATTGTGCTTCAGGGATGGTGTGATCACAGTGCTTTTCCCAGCTCAGTGTCCTGTCCACTAATAAGGAGCTTCAGGGTATAATTGCTGCTTCACTTGATTTCACTGTTTTATGCCAAAATTCATCCTAGAAGGATGTTAACTCCCTACTTACTGGTTTAGAATCAAGTTTGTTCTCCAATTTAGGTTAGTGCTCCAATTTAACTGATCCATGGGATCAGCTGTTGAAACCTCAATGTGATGCAGCCTTTAGTATGTGCATGGATGCTAAGATACGTCATTGAAATTATTACCTTTAGAAAAAGTGAAATGTATATAAACAAGTGAAGCTTTATCAGGAATGTGCATATGTTTTGGTTGTACAGTCGAGAATGATGAACTTAAACTGAAGAGATGCACTGTCAAGAAGAGGGGAGCTTTTAGAGCAAGTTGGAAGAATCCAGTTTGTTTAACATGCAGATAAATTAAGGATCAAATGTCAGGAAAGACCTGTTCAACCTAGATGGTCTTTTTTGTACCAGCACAGATGGGTAAAACATGGCTTTGTGTAAATGTAGGCTGAAAATTGGAGGAAGCTTCAGCACAATTAGAGGAACATGGTACTGGAGGTGACCTCTGATGGTTGCGATGGTGCAAAGTCCAACTGCTTTTTCAATGGAGCGTGGTAAGCTTGGGGAAGTTTGCTCATCTGATGCAGTGTTGGAAAGGGAGATGTGGTGGCTTGTCCTCTTCTCCAATCCTTTATTCTGATAGGATGATAGGCAAGAAGTCATGTCTTTCTAGACAAAGGACATAGTAAACACAGCCTTTACAAAATTCCAGGTGGGGGGTGGAATATTGCTACTGTATTTTGTAGATGAGGACTGGCATTTTGAAGGGAAAGGCTTAGTTAACTGATACCAGGAGAGACTGCTTGACCTGAAAAGGAGGGAGCCCGGAGTGAACTGCTTAAACCTCAAATACGGACAAGGTTTAAGACAGACCTGACTTCAGCTTTCACCAGTTATCAGCATAAACCTTCTGTCACAGGGCTGCTAGCCCAGACTTGGAAATAGAAGCCCATGAGGGGACTGTATACCCCTATCTTGTGGACAATGCTGGTTAATCCTAGCTTGTCTATAAAAAAACCTTTTGCATACACCGCATTGGTTTTTTTCAGTCTTAATGTTTTATTATCATCACAAAAAAGCGGAAATATAATATACCACTAGACTGAGTGTTTTTACAATGCTTTCAACTTGAAATTCAGGCTCTATGTTTGAAAGGTTAATGTAGAAAACTAATTATATTATCCTGGTAATCAAATGTGTGATGAGACATTTGTCTGTGTAATTAACAGTGAAGAACTTTTATAGTTTCATAAAATCTAATGCTACGCACAGTGTGCTTGGAGCATTTGTTTTGAAGAGATGTCCAAAACAGAGATGTTTATGACTGATATAAAGTGGAACTGAAATGTACTGTAATGCAGGTGTCTGTGCATTTTACAGCATTTCGCATTGTTGAAATGGAAGGCAGCAGATTAATAACTTCGCTATGTCATGGTAAAAATAAATAATGTGTTCTTGGAGCAGGGGAGCAATGCATAAGTTACTCACTAATTTCAAGAATTTATTCTGTCCCAGAAATAATATCCTTTGCAATTTATTCACAGAGAAAAAGTTGACTTAACACAAGTCTCTGAAGTTACTTGTTACTTTTAATAGAATTATACCCCAAGTCTGATTGTTGCAGTAGTAGCTTCTGTAATTAAGACAGCATAAAAGTTTATTTTATGCATCTGTGTTCTCCAACGATATAACTTTGTAAAGCATTTCCCTTTGGGGCTGAAGCATGATCTTGACCTGGGATATTTGCAGGAACTGGGGGAAGCTGTTCCGTATCTTTTTTTTTTTTTTTTTTTTTTTTAATTACATGGCCCCATAAATAGATACATTCATTGAACAGTTGCTAACTTGTCCTTTCCTGAGTGATTTAGCTGTTGCAGCGTGGCATGATAGTGTGTAACTTATGCTTCTGTATCTGTTCCTGTTGGGTGTTTTGAAACTGTTTCACCAAGCCCTTCAAAAGAGGTATTTTGTGGTGGCGCTGGCTGGGCCACCTAGGCTGATTCAGCTTCCAGAGAAATAACCCCCCAAATCCTGAATGGTCTCAGGGTCTGATCCAGGTTTTGATTCTGCAAATAGCTTTTCTTACGTTAGCGTTTGTGATGCTTATTAAATTTCTGTGTCTTGTCAAAGGCAGGGGTGTCAATCAACCTGTGTACTTCCATGCTTGGTTTGGGAGTAGTGGGTCTAATTTGAGGGTGATCCAGTTTTCCTGCAGATATAATCTTAGTGCTTTGTGTGGTGACATAAAGATAGGTAAGTGCTTTAAAATGATGTTTTAGAGCACTGCTAAGATGCCTCAGCTAATACAGCCTAAATGTCCCTATATGTTAGCTTAGGGTAGTCAAAGTCCCTGGCTCGTAACTCATGTTGCTTGCGTGACCCTCTGACATAGTTCGTGACCACCGCTCTCCCTGCTGACTTGGGGTTTAGGGTTTTAATTTGCAAAGCGTGTTGTTGCCTGTGTTACTTGTTCAATATAGGTTCTTATATGCCAGCAAAGACTGGGGATCACTTATTTGAGAAATGCGTGCTTACCCCATCAATTTAGCTACACAGATGCCTGATTCAAATTATCCACAGAACAGCCACAACAACTTTCCATGTGATTAAGGAAACCTTTGATCTGATAAGGAATCATGCACATGGCTCCTCTATTTTCCCCATGCTGACCTTCACAACTTTCTCTTTCAGAACCACTTGTAGTACATGATGACAGTGGCAAAAATATCTTGAGTTTTGAAAGTTACAGTTTGATGTAGGTATAGTTTTTGCTGAGAATTATAGAATCACAGAAGGGTTGGGGTTGGAAGAGACCTTCAAAGATCATCTAGTTCCAACCCCACTGCCATAAGCAGGGACGCCTTCCACTAGACCAGGCTGCTCAAAGCCCCATCCAACCTGGCCTTGAACACTTCCAGGGATGGGGTATCCCCAACCTCTCTGGGCAACCTGTTCCAGTGCCTCACCACCCTCACAGTAAAGAATTTTTTCCTAATACGTAGTCTAAATCTACCCTCTTTCAGTTTAAAGCCTTTGTCCCTTGTCCTATCACTACATGCCCTTGTAAAAAGTCCCTCTCTGGCTTTACTGTAGGCCCCCTTTAGGTACTGGAAGGCTGCTAGGTTTCCCCAGAGCCTTTTCTTCTCCAGGCTGAACAACCCCAGCTGTCTCAGCCTGTATTCACAGGAGAGGTGCTCCAGCCCTCTGATCATCTTCGTGGCCCCTCCTCTGGACCTGCTCAAGCAGGTCCATGTCCTTCTTATGTTGCGGGCCCCAGAGCTGGATGCAGTACTGCAGGCAGGATCTCATGAGAGTGGAGGAGAGGAGCAGAATCACCTCCCTCAACCTGCTGGTCATGCTTCTTGTGATGCAGCCCAGGACACAGTTGGCTTTCTGGGCTGCAAGTGCACGTTGCTGGCTCATATTCAGTTTTTCATCCACCAACACCCCCCAAGTCCTTCTCTTCAGGGCTGCTCTCAATCCACTCATCGCCTAAGCCTGTATTTGTGTTTGGGATTGCCCCAACCCATGTTCAGGACCTTGCACTTGGCTGTGTTGAACTTCATGAGGTTCGCGCAGTCCCAACTCTCAAGCCTGTCAAGGTCTGTCTGTATGGCATCCCTTCCCTCCAGCATGTCGACCGTGCCACACAGCTTGGTGTCATTGGCAAACTTGCTGAGGGTGCCCTCAATCCCACTGTCCATGTTGCCGACAAAGATGTTAAACAGCACCAGTCCCAATACTGACCACTGAGGAACGCCACTCATCACTGGTGTCCACTCGGACATTGAACATTGACCACAACTCTTTGAGTGCGACCATCCAGCCAATTCCTTATCCACTGAGTGGTCCATCCGTCAAATCCATGTCTCTACAGTTCAGAGACAAGGATGTCATGTGGGACAGTGTCAAATGCTTTGCACAAGTTCAGGTAGATGATGTCTGTTGCTCTTCCCTTATCCACTAACGCTGTAACCCAGTTGTAGAAGGCCACCAAATTTGTCAGGCACAATTTGCCCTTAGTGAAGCCATGTTAGCTGTCACCAATCACCTCCTTATTTTCCATGTTCCCTAGCAGAGGTTCCAGGAGGATCTGCTCCATGATCTTGCCAGGCACAGGGATAAGACTGACTGGCCTGTAGTTCTCTGGGTCTTCCTTTTTTGCCTTTTTAAAAACGGGGGTTATGTTTCCCCTTTTCCAGTCTGTGGGAACTTCCCTGACTCCCCAGATATGATGGATGGTGGCTTAGCCACTTCATCTGCCAGTTCCCTGGTGGATCCCTAGAAGGGATGCCTATCTGCCTTCTAGGATAACTGTCTTTGAAGGAAATGATTGAATACCATGTAACATTCAAAAAGGTGTTTTAGGGAGTTCAGCCTGGCTGTGCAGCAGAGATGTGTGCCCGGCATGCACGTGCCTCCCAATTCCTTGAGCTGCTCTGAATTAGCCCTTATAAAATTCTGCAAACACGGAAGCTGAGTTTTGCTGGCCCTCTTCCAGGAAGGGCAGCGTTCAAGTGGTGTCTAATAAACTGGCATTTAATATGTTTGATTATATAACCCATTGCAATTATTTATTATTTTTTTATTGAGCTTTCAAGCCATATGTATCGACTTCACTTTTTCTCACCTCTGAAGCCTTGTTTCCTTACAAACCAGGCCAATGTTGTCAGCTCACATGCGCTCGTCTAGCTGGCTGTCACTGCTGTTCCTACCCTCCTGGTAGCTTCTGAACTCATCCACCAGTTTCAGCCTAGTTTGACACAAAGGTGGAAATCTGTGAGATAAAAAGTATCTTCAGCAGGCAGCCTGATAGAGGAAAAAGCCCTATTTGTGTAGCCAAGAAAGGAAAAGTTTCTGTAGGAGTTTCATCTGCCAAAACACAAACCAACATAAAATTAGACACTAATTCGTAGAAGATCAAACTG
The DNA here is from genome assembly GCA_013401275.1 of Pandion haliaetus. Lineage (NCBI taxonomy): Eukaryota > Metazoa > Chordata > Aves > Accipitriformes > Pandionidae > Pandion > Pandion haliaetus. The sequence goes on along the minus strand of VYZV01001950.1, from coordinate 92,611 downwards.
TATTAAAAAAGTCAACTACTCATGAATATTTCCCAAAGCATATGAGAAACATAAATGTTAAAAATAAAGAAATTAATTGCAAAATATTGGGCCAAGAGGACACTATGATTGTTTGTTTATATTAGCCAAAGGAAGAAAACATCAAATAGAGACCTTAACTATTCACTCATTTATATGCTTTAAAACACATACATTAATTACAAATGAGGTTACCACTTCTCTAATACTGGAATAAAATTAGTATTTTAACATATGGGTATGGTTGCATATAATTTTATAATTCTTTGTAGCACTATGATAATATTTGACAAATTATTTGGGAAAAGTATAACAACTTGTTTATAGGTAGTGTGCTACATTTATATTAAGTTTAAAAAGTATAATAGTGAAAAGATGGTCAGGCGTATAGGGGCAAAGAATGGAATTAATGAATTATTGATAATTTTTTGTTAATTGGAGTTGTTTACAGGTCTGTTGCCTCAAACAGGTGCATGGTTACCATGTGGATGCTACTTCATCCTAGGACAGTTCTGGTTTACATTTGTGTATTTGTAATTTTTAACATTTTTACAACTTTCAAAGCAGGAAGTTCTTATGCTGTGCACACTTTCAGTGAGGAAAGAGATTGAAGTGAATTTGGGGGAAATTACTTTTTATGACTATTTAATGTAGTATTTATGAAAGGGCTTCGTTCTGCTTTTTTTTTGTCTTCTAAGATTGCAATCAGGCCATGTGGAAAAAACAGGTTGTATATAAGGGGCCATCATAGAGAAAACTATAATAGTAATTTTAAAAAAATTGTTAGTATGGTTCTGTTATGACTATTATCATCTTTACATGTAAGTTCCTAAATAGGGCTGTAATTTGCCATACTTATCTATTTTGAGTAGCATTTTGTAAGTATTTAGTGTTTTGCAAGTAACTTCATTGGTTTCAGAAAAAAACAAAGGGATTACATGGGGAATCCAAACGGCAAAACCTGTAGCCTGCTGATCGGAGGCATCCCCATCTCCTTGGGAGTGGTAAGGAACCCTGGTACATGTACAGGGGTACAGGGAGAGGCTGAAATATGCATTGCTCCTCTCAGGCCTCAACATCTATCTCAGGAGGCTTTTCACAGATAGATAATACAGATTTTTATGTAATAAACTATTTTTTTTAGGTGCTTGATTATCCCATTCAGCATTTAAAAAGGAAGGCTGGCTCTTCTTTAGGACATAGTAGCTTGAGCTGTTTAGTTTTCTCTGTGGTGCGTATTCCTTTTTTTTTCCATTTTTAAATTACATGGTTATTATCTGTGAAAATCATCAGCAGTGGAATAGCTGGTAACAAAATGCTATCACTGGGCTCTAGAGCTAATAGCCCAATGAGATAACTAGGGAGCGAGAAGTTAAATCTGGTACTGGTCTTGTGCCTGCCTGCAGGTTCCGATGTTGTAACATCAGCTACTCTCTGCTTGTGTCAGGAAGGATGCTGCTGTCGCTGGCCAGTTACAAACAAAAAGCTGTAAAAAGTAATGATTGGGAGAGGGGAGATGTAAACTTGCACTGAAGACTAAGTCAAGCTTATAGCCTGTATGTTTTTAATGCCCTTCCTTACAAAGGACATATTTAAAAAAAAAACAAACCACCCCAAAACCAACCAACCAAAACAAAAAAAAAACCTCAAACAAAAAAAATGCCACCACCAACAAACCCAAACAGAAAAATACCTAAAACCAAAAAAACCCCACAAACCCAACAAACAAGTTCACAAAGGGGGACTCTCCCTGTTTTAAGTAGGGAGCTACCTAAACACAAAGACATGCATACGTAGGATGCAACTTCAGGGTTTGTTGTAGCATAAATGTAGAGTTTTATTCTATTTGGAGGTAAGAATGCTCGTGTCGCTGTATAAGAAAGCTTCTTTATGAAGGAACAAGGGACCAGAATCAAGGCTGAATAAGCTCAATTAACATTAATATTTTATGTAATTGAGTAAGGGAAATTTAATCTTTCCAATAAAGTGTCACCTGACCAGCCACGTAGCACACAGTCACTACACCCAACAGGAGGAGGTGGGTGGGAAGCTTTTTTGATATTCAGATACATTTTGCTGTTGAATACAAATCTGAATTGCCAACATAAAACTCAGAGTCCAGTGTACTACTAAATGGTACGGCTGTAAGGGATTGCTTCATGCTCCGATGTGGCAGGAGCATTTGGAGCTTGAATATGGGCATACAGCCACATACAGCAGAAAGGTAGTCTTCAGTGTGCAGGTCTGAGTATCTTGATAATTGGAGTCTGGTGGTACTCTGCAGCCTCTCAAGGTTGGGAACTGCAAACAGTCAACCCCTGGTTGGGATGGGGCCAAAAAGTGTCATTTTAAAGGAATTGGTGCTGTGATTTGTTAATTAAATCACACCCACATGCTTAAATCCACAGGCAAACCAACAAAATAAATACAATGCAGAACCTCCTTGCATTGAGTATCATTGTACAGGGTTGACAATTTCTTAAGTTTGGACTAGAAGTGTTTTTGCAAACTGCCCACTCTCCTTGCTGGATCAGGGTGGGCTGGAGCCAGCTGGCACTGGCCCAGGGAACCAGTGCACCAGGTCAAGCGGGAGATGCTCTGATTCAGCAGAGGCTGGAGGGGATCATATAGCTCATCTCCCCTTCTGCTTATTTGCCTCCTGGAGCAAAAACTCCTTCTCTGGGTACTGTGTGTCCCTGGGTACGTGAGGCTTGCAGCGTGCCCCAGCCATGTTGAGCTTGGCCAGAGGAGGGGAGCAGCAACCTCCTGGGGAGGGGGTTGCCGCTCTTCTAGCAGTCTGGTTTAGCCAGTTACCTAAGCATGTGCCTACATTACTGAGTAGTGCTGTTGAGTTGATAAAATTGTTCACATGCCTGGCATTAGCACACTTTCAAATACCTTGTTGAACCAGAGACAATGCATGTTGCATCTTGGGTTTTGGAGGGTTGGGTATTTTCTTCTGAAGTTTCCTTTGTGCTATCAGTTTGCCAAAAATAGGTTTATTTTGGGAAGCATGAATGTAAATTGAATAGAGGATACCAAGTATTACTGTATTAAGTATACTATAAAGGAAGGTTGATTCATCAATTTCTTGATCTTCATTATTCCATTTGCTTAGGAAGTTTGATTTTTCTATTACCAGTAAAAAAATAGAAGCTTCTTCTTTCAGAAGGGGCTATGAACACTTCCTTATTACTAGTGAAATGTAATGTATGCTTTAACGAGCACAATAGCTACTGTCTGCCCAAAACACATATATTCATTGTGCAATCAGCAGTTTCATATGTAAAATTAATACTTAAATGGTGCCAGGAGTATTAAAGTATGTAATTGTTATTATTTAAATTCCCTGAATTTATTTGGAACAGTCACATTTTTCTTGTATATATTTTCATTTTGGTTTTATAATCTACATTTTTAAGACATCCAGCAGTTAGGCTGTATACAGTTATATACATATTAGCTGCTTTTTAATTTATTCCTGTATAATCCAGTATTATTAAATTCTGTGGACTAAGGAACTGATCCTGTTCATTAAAATCAATAGATGCAGTGTTGCTCTGTGTGTGTGTGTGGTGTTGTGATTTTTGTGGTCTATTTTTTCTTTGTAGGATCTATCCTTCAGCATATAGCAAACTGATATATAAAGGGTCTGATCCTTTAGGTTTTACTTGGGGAAAATAACCACTGATGTCAATGCCTGAATAGGATCAGTTTCTTAAAAGGATAGTTTATTTGAAGCTGTTGCAGCTATTATTATTTTCTTCTGGAGAAAAATAATCTTACTCATCAAAGCTTTAGAAACGGCATTGAGAAAGCCAAGTTCAGCAGGTCTTTCAACCATGAGAGGTGTCAACCATTTCTGTGTTAAAGTGTAGCCTGGTACATACCAACGACCACTCAACCATCTCTTTTCTTTCTCGTCTTTTTTTTTGTACTCCAACCCTTATTGGCATCTAAAATCACTAATCTCTACCCATTACCGTTTTTGCTAATTTACAGTGATAACTGTGGCTCTGTTTTCATTAGGAGATGAAAGCCGGGAAATTAAAAAACAAATTACAGGGATGAGAAGATTACTGAATGACAGCACTGGAAGAATCTATCAACGAGTTGGCAAAGAAGGAGAAAAACTGAAGGAAGAGCCCCAAGATTTAGACTTAGCCTGGGCCCAGCGCCTGAATCCCCCTGCAGAGTCCCAGGCGAGCCTTCATCCTTCACAGAGCAGTGCATGGAATGAGTTATCACCCCAAGCTAGCCATTTTTCAGGGCAATACGGAACTCGATCAAAAACGTTCCAAAATCAAACGCGAACCGTGGCATCCAATGGTATGATCTGCATTAGATACTGAGAATAGTACTTTTTTTTTTCTCTCTCCTTGTACTGTACTAAATTTCTGCCTTTGTTGTGATGATTTATTGTACCGCTGCACTGAAAGCAGTTATAGTTCAGAGTCTACAAAATGAGCACATAGTTATCACTTTGAAAAGGTGTGAAAGTGGGCACAGTGCATTCTGCTACCATCTGTCTTAGCTTTTAAAATGGATTCCTGGTGATAGGACAGAATTACTCAATGCTGTTATGGGCTTAATTTCTATACAGTACTTATTAAAACAGCTTTTGCCATTGTTATTAAATTCATAGCTAATTAAATGTCAACCTCTACCACTCCTCTTTGCAATGAGTAATGTAGCGTTGTTGTGACACCACTTGTGGAGCAGGATTCTACTGACTTTCTTAAGGGGATGGCATCAGCCTTATAACTGGCCACTGAACTTCAGGTACAAAATCCCATTATAGCCTTAGGCTTTTATTCCGATGGGACCATCGGAGAAAAGAGATGTTGGAGTCTACCTGTGAACAGCATGTACTAGAGCATGGTCCATCTTGTACTGGCAGAGAATTCAGCCCTAAAGTAGATAGCAGTGTGCCCTTAAAATGCTTTTTTGTTGTTGTTTTAAGTACCAGGGAATGGAGGTTTTACTGCCAGATTCCTGAAGGTCTTCTTTAACAATCTAAATTTAATTCAGAAAGTTTTTCTTCTGATATTCAACCCTAAATTTAGAGGGGGGAGGGTTATATTGAAGGGGTACCTCAGTTCTAAATTGTGGAAAATAAAAAATTGTGAGATTGCATCTGAAAACATTATCAATTTCCAGTTGATTCTGAAGGAATTCATACTTCCCAATAGGAGCATCTGCTGCGTAGCCTTCTCTAAAGGCATACAAGTTATCATTGCTTGTAACAATTAAAAAGAAAAATACTACTATTATTCTCACTACTGTCCTTTAGGAAGTATTGTCACTGCACTAAAAAACATACAGCCTTAGGTTTCACCAGATTGACTGTTTCTCTGTAGAGACAATGATTCACACAGAGGTACCGGTTGACCTGGAAATAGATGTTGCAGTAAGTCATGCTGGTTTTATTTATTTTATAATGCAAAAAAATAGTTGTGGTTTTTTTAAAGGTGGAGATCCAGGGGAATGGGGAAAACACTTGATGGGATTTAGCATCCAAGTCTAAAACTGTGCTCTCAAAATCCCACCATAACAACCTTATAAATGTCGAAGGACCCAAAATTCATCACACATCTCTCTCTTTGCCCTGAGAGTCCCTGGGCACTGCCAGGGACAGTTCTCTGCATGCACAGAAGTGCCCAGGCCTGCACAGATTAGGTGCCTAGCTCCCAGATCCAGAAAGTAGGTGGAGCAGCACCTCTGTCCCCTCAGGGGCCTGATTCAGCATGTGAGCTAAACTGTGTTGACAGGATTTGGCCCTATATGCAAGAAAATGTCAACGCTTTAATTTTTCATACGAGGAGGAAGGGTTCGGCTGATTTATGATCTCTTTACAGGTTAGGACAGTCTGTAAGACAGTAGAAGGGTTGGGTTGAGCGACCTCCTGGGCTGGACAGGAGGAACGGCCAGGCTCCCAGCTCTTGGGGAAGTGAACCAGGAGGCACCTTCCACCCCTCCCTGTAGCTGTCCTGCTGCAGAAAGGAATGCAATCTTTTAGATTATTACATAAAGATGGGTGTGGGCCCTCTCCGCTGGCCACCTTTGAAAAGATGATCTGCGTAGCTCTTTGGTTAGAGGTGTCTGCCTCCAGTGGGATGTTGCGGTCCTGCCAGACGGTTTTCCTGCTTTGGCTCGGAAGGCTGGTCTCTAGGAAGGGAAAACTTTTGATGCATTTTTGGGCTGTGAGCAAGCTCTGAAACTGCTCCTCACCCAGCTCGCAGCTCTTCTGGGCGGCCAGCGTAACATGCCTGATTCCTCCCATCCCTTGCATTGGGAGCCTGAGCATCTAACTCGGTATTTTAGATGTTATTCGAAGGATGGACAAAGTCCTTAAAAGCTGGGTGTAGAATTGCTGAACAATACCTCGGGGGAGATACTACTCCTTGGTACTTACCATGGTGTTTGAACTCATTGGAGCAAAACTGTTCAGATGGGATGTAAGCTTATTACCTGGGGCTGCCAAGCCTAGGTCATCACTGGGGAGATGTCCAGGCATCTATAGCAGGCAGTCTGAGTCCAGAAACTGTTTCTGTCAATTGTGGATAGATACCGTATAGGAAGCCAAGATGTATGTTGTAGGCCAAATTACTCAAATTTTAATGTAATAGGCATGCTAAGCCCATCTAACTAGTATAGTTATCTACTTGCATGGTAAAGGTGGCTCAAGGAGAGGCTGGAATGGATGTTTAATAGGTGCTGGTATAGAAAGCAGTTGTGGAAAAGGTATTAGCAAATATAGATGAAGAGAGAAAAGGAGGAATGGGGGGAGCCTAGGCATTGCTGAAACATAGCAGGAACATGCTTGAAAAGCGAAGTGATTTATTGCAAACCAGATTTAAGGCGGTGGTTCCACAAGTCACGATGTTAGGTAGATGTCTGTGACCCACTGCATTTAGTGGAAGCCTGTTGGGACTGCAAACAGTGAGTAGCATGTCTGCCTTATTAGAGACAACAAACTCATAGAGTCTGTCTAAAATATTTTAGTTTTGATTGTTGTTCTCTGTAGCAAATCTGGCAGTGATGCAGCACCTGAATTGCTTTTTGGGTATATCAAGATTGTTTTCAGTGGATTGCACTTGCGTGCTTTTCAGATATAAACTTGTGGTAGCAATGTTACACCAGGTGAATTCACTCTCAGCAGACCCAGCTGCAAGAACCACTGTCCTGGGCTACTTGCTGCTCACATGGGGGAAGCAACTAATGTAGTTGTGTCATCTCCTTCTCTCAATCATACAAGCTGGTATCAAATTTGCCTGCTGGCGAGCTTCCAAAAGAGAGGGAGATGGTGCTTTAAAGACTCCTTCATAAAAATAAAAAGTCTGTTCTCTTTTTAAAATTAAAAATTGATTTATAACAAGTTGAAAAGGGTTGCTTTTGTCCTCTAAAAATGATAAAGATAGTGCTTGGAACAATGACTGAGAATACTCTACAAGATGTTTCTTACAACACAGTAACTGATCAGAGGATGGAGGATAGAAAGAAAATAAAAAACCCTCGTGAATATGTATGAAGTCAGTAGAACCCTGCTTTGATTTGAAATATTGGTGGTCTCTCTTCCCATTTCCAGTACCTATGGTAGATTTACATGGGTAATTTCTATCAATGCTAATGGGGATTATAATGTAAATCCCCCATGCCTCAATGGGAAAATAGACCCTTTGGTTTTACATCAGGAGCCTGTGTGCCTGCATGCTTTCATTAGGCACACGTTATATTGCAACAGGAAAGACATACAGGTATTTACTGATACAATTTGTCCAAGTTTTCACATGCAATTCACCATGATATAGAGTCTTTCTTAAGAAGGAAACAAAAGCCACCAGTCTCCTGCTGTAGTCTTTCGGATATTATTTCCAGATGTCCACTAGAATCTTGGATTCTGCTCAAGAGAGAAGACAGGCTTTATCCTGAGGAGCTTATTAGTCTAAAAAAACTGAGAAAGCACTGGAAGAAGGATGTTCTTACTATGTATTTGTCTTGTATTAATAAAACTCTCCTAATTCCCTGTGACTCCATTTCTGCGGTACCTGCTTGTCTTACTGAAAGGTGTGGAGTTATGCTGATGCTATTGTAAGAAGTCTTGAACTTCATCGACTTAAAAGTCTACCTTTAACAAATAGGTAAATCTGAGTAATCTGCTGCAAAGCTAAAGATAACATTATTTTTTTTCCCTCTGTACGTGTAACAATAGGCTAAACGCTTTATGGACCATTGAAAAGATAAAATCCCATCCATGCCCCAAGGAACTTTCAGTGAATAGACAGCATACAAAGGAAGGGTGAGATCAAACTAGGCAGAGCCCTACTGAGTCAGTAACCTTTTTTTGTTTTAATTTGAGACTCTCACCCTGTTTTCCAGATTGCTTTTTACTTTTAAAAAGTTGTTTTATTTACAGCTGAAACCTTGGAGAGAAGAAGCCAGTGGAACTATTGTATTCATATTTGCTAGATTTGCAGAGATTCTTAAACTACTCCATTTATCTTAATGCAGTATTGACAGTTTTTGTCCATGGATGATATTTTAAAATACCAAAATTTGTGATTGCAGTAGTGTGGACAATTTAAATGTCTGAGGAAAGGAGAGCAACACCCAGAAGATGTCAACAATCTTTAAGTGACATATCAGTTTAGCTTTACAAGTAGCTCACTTTTGGGAGTATGACCACCAGCTTGTTCAAGTCCGATAGATGTTGCTTCAAAGCTGAAGGACTGAATGGAAGGAGGTAGAGAACAAGTGCCTGGGAAGGGAGATTTGAGGATGGAGGGACACACTGGAAGAACTAGGAAAGGGTGGGAGTAATTTAGCAATGGCCAGATTTCCATCTCAAATGAGGATTGAAGTCAGGGGATCTGTGTGGGTCTGACATCAGGGAGCTCTGATGAAGGAACACAAACCAAACCTAAAAAGGTATTAAACTCATTTGGCTTCAGAGGAAAACAAAGGTAATAATGAAAAATGGGAGGATTTATGAGCAAAGATTAAATTAGTTGCTTATGTTCTCTTTAGCTAGGTAATGATTAAAGGGCACCTGATAACTGTCAGGCTATAGAAGAAAAAGGGGAATACATTCTCTGAAGTCCACCACATGTGACACCAAGCAAGATGATTTTTGTTAGATCCATTTGTACCTATCTTCATAAAATGATCATCCCTCCTCTTGCATGCTTTGATGAGCAGTAAAATAGCCATCAATTTAAATGACTGTAAACACATTTTGAAATGAAGGGGGGTGCATCCCATCTGGCCTCAGTTTCAAGCAGATACTGCAGGTGTTTTGTTGAATTTTGTAAATTTTATTTTAGCGTTAAAGCTAGTGATACAGCTATTTTAAACTAAAGTGCAGGATATGCAACTAAAGCTTGAAGTCTTTCAGCTGTTATAGCCTGTCCTAATTCAGGACCCATGGTGCAAAACTTCTGGAAAGCAAGGCAGTAATAAAAGCACTGCTAAGGGCTAGAACTAGAAGTATGTAAATTCGGTTAAAATCTAGTAAGAATTACTAGGAAAGAAGAATCTGTTGAACTACTATATTCATTTTCAAAGGGAAACTATGGAAAGTCCATCTTGTAGGTCATGGTGCTGGAAAACACGCCATAGAAAACAATCCCACCCTAGCAAACAGAACAGCAGATTTGAAAGCTTTCTTTGCTGGTGGTTCTTTTCCATTCTGTTTGTTTTTTTTTT
>VYZV01001950.1:34624-69971 GCA_013401275.1 Pandion haliaetus | reverse complement strand
TTTTTTTATGATGAGGGTGATGAGACACTGGAGCAGATTGCCCAGAGAAGTCATGGATGCCCCATCGTTGGAAGTGTTCAAGGCCAGGCTGGATGGGACTTTGATCATTCTGATGTAGTGCAAGATGTCCCTGCCCATGGCAGGGGGGTTGGACTAGATGAACTTTAAAAGTCCCTTTCAACTCAAACCAGTCTATGGTTCTATGATAGAGGGGTTGTTAGCACCATACAGCTCAGGTGGACTAGAAAGCGGAGGTCCCGCTTCTCCTGCCTCCTTCCTGTTGCATTCCCATTCCTTTTTGCCCACATTTGTGTTTCCCTAACCACACATTGAGCTATCAAAGCTATTTGGACTTACATTCAAGAGAAGAATAAGCAAGTTAGAGATGAGAAGGAAGTTAACATACTGACTATCCAAGGCTGCCAGACCCTGGCTTCCTATGCAGGCAACAGCAGGCAGTAGTCATAATTCCCACAGTAGGCACCTGAAGTGGGTGGCCTGGGTACAGCCTAGTGTCACAGGTTGTCTCCAGGCCCTGGTCACAAGCAGGAACTGCAGTTGTATGTTTGAAGTAAGTAGGAGTCTTAAGTCATTGATCAGGTTCCCATTGTGTCAGGTACCATGTGGATTCAGAAGGGAAAGATTATTTCTACTTTCAGAGAGACCATAATTGTTGCAAACTGGACACTGGCAATGTGTGGGGCTGTATTGACTTCTCTGGGAAGCCCTCAGCGTTGGTCTGACATCCTTGCTGATCAAACTACGGTATTGCTAATGCCTTTCATGCAATGGTTTTGTGAAGTTGTTAACACGCAAAGAGTTTGGAAGGTGGGATTACTTTACAGTCCCCTTATACTTACCAGCTAGCACTGTTTCAAAAATGCGTGTATAAAAATACTGAAATTGTAATTTTTTTGTTGCATGCTTTCCTATCCCATTTGTGTGACGTTTATTCTCAAGGATTACAAATCCCTTGAACTGGGACCAGTTTTCTCTCTTTATTTGCCAGTCATAATTGGACACTAGGCTCTGAGACCTCTGACTAAGACTACAATAGCAATACTAACAGTAATAATATTTTTTCTGGTTTTGCTCTTGTTTATTTTTTGCACACCTCTCAGTTGCATGATGAAAATCAATTGCATCAGTTTCACTTCTTTTATAGTTTTGTATTTTTGGTATAACATTGCTAGGTTTGCTGTAAATATGGAATTAAAGATAATGTATCATTTTTACAAAATATAAAATTGGACCTGCAGGATACTTCTTTCTTCTCAATAATGGCTTTTTTTTTTTTAGTAGCTTTATAAAAATTCTATTCCATCTGGTTTGGCAGTATGAGAACTGTAGAGATTTCCGCAGTGGTAGGACTTTTTCTTGTATCAGTTTGCCTGTAGCCTTAGGAACCCCTGACCAAGAGGCCACCAAATGACCAGATCTTCAGCAGTCTACTTGTAGTGTATGGAAGGCAGCATTTATGAGTTCCTGCCACATCTGAAGACTCAGTTCAAAGTACACTATTATTTTTCTATGATGCTTTTGTGTGAAATTCATGAATGGAAGACATCAGGTGTAGGCCGTTTCTCTGGGATAGGCTGTTATAAGTAGTAACCATGGTATTGCTCTGATATTTATACACACAAATGACTTCTGAATGATAAATTTGTGAAATACTGAGTTGGACTCTGTTCTCGCAATCCTAGATTTGGCCGTTTATATGCTTTTTGATAAGTGGGTAATTTGATATATTTTGTTTATAATCCTCTCCAGTCTCATTTTCTCTGTTCTGGTGGCACATTTCAAAAAGATGGTATCTTTTTATTTCAGTCTTTACAGAAAAATACTGCACTGCTAACCATGTGGATAAACTTCCTGGTCCTAGGGACTGGGTCCAGATTCTTCAGGATCAAATTAAACTTGCAAGAAGACGATTAAAAAGAGGCTCAGGTATGTATAAAAATATAAGGAACAACATGTGAGTGTAAGATTAAAAGCTTAGAGCCTTTGTATCCACAGAAGTGTTTTTCCTGTTGACTATAGAGTCATACACGTTCACACTATGAAAATTAGAACTCTAAGATTTTAGCAGGCTTCTGTGTAAAGTACAGTGTTTCCTTATGTTTGGTGTGGTAGCAAGTTTAGGAGTTGCCTTTGCAGCCAAGTTAACTTTGAGTCGTTCTCAAATGTTGTGCCTAACCCCTTTCCATTAGCACCCAAACTCTTCTTCCCTGTGTTTGATGAAATCTGACTCCTAAACTAAGCTGATCCATCCAGGGTTGCAGGTAGTTTTTTAATTCTGTGTTACTTGGTCTGACAGGCCACTCACTGTGCTGTTAAGACATAACCCAGATGACCTTCCCCTCTAAACTATATGTGTCTGGAACGATAGATGAATTTTCTCACATTTTGTGAAAGAATCAGCATCACAGTAGCAAAAAAAAAAAAAATACCACCCACCCTGGTTGTGCCAGCAAGGTTCTGCAATACATGGGAGGGAGCTTGCCGGCAGTAACAGGTACTGTAGCAAAGTTAATGCAGCAAAGCTGCTCAACTTGGGCTGGGCTAACCTGCATGCTTGGGGCTGGGACCAGCCTGTGGTGAAGGCTCAGCGCTAAGCTTTCACCCTGACAGCGTGCAGCTGGTGAGCTCTCAGCTCCAGTGACGAACAGCAACGTGCAGTCTCAAAATCCCCGGTAGAATTCATGGGAAAGCAATATCACTGATCAAGAGACGTGTGATTACTCTATAAGCCTTAACTGGTCTCCTTCCCATCTTCATGCCTCCTATCCTACAAGGAGCTTTCTTCCATACAAGGCTTCACTTACTCTTCCTCATCCTAGTGTTTTCTTAAGGCTCTCTCACGGTCGTAGTTCTTGTCCATCACTCCCTTGGAGTATCTGACACTGCTGTCTGAGGCACATCACTTGTGCCAACGTCCTTAAACACAGTCCTTCACTGTTACCGTATTTAGCTGCCTGCCTTTTTCCCTCTTCCTTTCTGCCCATCAGCACAATTAAGTGCCTGTTAGCATCAGCGGGTTGACAGGATGGGAAACCTGATGGCTCTGCGGGGGATGCTGGTGGTCCCAGTGGCTACGGGGCAGGGGGGTGGTGTGTTGAGTGAGACCACAGGAAATGATCTCTCCAGCTCCCTGTCTCAGAGAGCCAACACTTTCTGTCCAAAGCTGTGTCTCTGAAGCACAGACTTAGACTGGCATCTGAAATCATTCTCCACAATGTTATTAATGCCAGGAGGGAAAAGCATAAGATTGAGGAAAATGAGAAACACCCAGAGACAGACACAACACAAGGGGAGAAAAAAGTGCAGATTATTCAGTAGCATAAGCTTCCCTGAGTAGAGAAGCAAACCAGCACTAGCCCTAAAAAGGGATTCTTGTGCATGTTGGGGGAGGGAGGAAAGAGGGATACAAGATAATCTTGTTAAATACAGTGTCAGATTACTGGTGTTGTACAACAGGACTGCTTTCTGCCCCTTCCAAGGCTGCCTCTCCCCCTCCAGGACAGGGGGGTGGAAGTGGGATGCCAGGCTTCAATAAAGTGAATAGTGCAGTGCGGGATGTGGGGAGCAGAGGGTCCTTGGGCTGTCTGCAGAAGATCCCTTGGGAAAGAGGATTGACCTAATTTTGTTTTGATTTTTATTTTCTTTCAGCACTTTTTATTTGCTTTTCTTCGTGCCTCTGCAGGATATTAATTAAAATGACAATGACGTTCAGCTTTTGCCTCTCAAAGGGAGCCACCTCCATCTCTGGTCCTTTCTCAGGGTGGGAGAATCTAAGCAGAGGATATTGTCTCTAAGCTAGCAAGACTGTGAAGAAAAATAACTGAAGCTGAGCATAGTGTGACTGAGTAACATAGGCTCCTATATCTGTCTCCATCTGTAGAGGGAAGGTAACTCTTAACTCTTAACTCTCTAAGAGGAGGAGATAGCAGCAGAGAGGCAGGAGCACGCAGCTGGCTGCAGTAACATCTTCACCTTGTGAAATAAGATTTTTTTGGTACTTCTGTGTTACAACCATGAGCTTGTGATATGAGGGATGTAGAGCTGATCAGGCAACAGATCCATCTAGTCCCATATGTCGTTTCCAACGATGGCTGTTAAATGCCTGGGGAAGTCTATAGGACTGAGGGAAGGATGTTGCAATGTTTGCTAGCACAGTCTCACAACCCTCAGCAGCTTTATTCCAATATAAAACTAGTTGTGTGGGAGCTATGCACATTTTAACTATTCATTGTGAAGCCATACCAAAATTGTTAAAGCTGTACATAACTTAACAGAGACCAAAACAGGAGGGGAAGGCAGGCATGGAGGGAGGTGTGATCTGCTATTGGGAGAAGGTGTCCCAGGACTCCATGTTGCAAAACTTAGCTTTTAAGAATCTGAAAACTACAGGAATCACAGCCACTGAGATGTGGAACTCATCACTCTTCCAGCTGAGCTCTTGAGCTTTTCCAGTCTGTGTGTGGTCAGTGGAGCAGAGGCTGAGCCCTCCCAAGCACGTGTACTCATGTCCATACTCCCATGTCATTCACTTTTAGTTTTGTCTCCACTTGCTCACTGCAACATACCGGCTAAGTTTGTGGGTATAGACTAAGGTACCCAAAGAACAAATCTGAGCCAGTGTTAAGCTAAATTCAGCTGAGACTTTGTGAGCCAATGTGTCTCCCTGCTGCCTGATTGCACTGATTTATCTACATTGGTTTCTGGTTTGTCATAATGTACAGGCTTTATATGGAGAAAGCTTAAGATGATCCATTTATTTTACAGAAGCTACAAGACAACTTTTTAGTCACCACTGAGTTGGGCTAAATTTTAACAGCAGAATTATTGAAGAGAGGAGGGGCAAGCTTTCCATCCTGCTTGCCTTCCCCTGAGCCATTTACTACATTCTCTGATTAGTTTTTCATTTCAAACCAGGCAGTAAGACACTGCATTCATGAGCAGCCCTCTCCACTTTATCCTGTGAAACATTATTTCAGTCTGATAATGTAAATCCTGCTCTGGCTTTCAGTGATATTAATAATTTCAGAGAATTTTAGCAAATGAGTGGGGTGGATCTGCTTTTCGTACCTCTTTCTGTAGGGCGTACTCTCCTGAGTGTTTCCAAATTAAATAAAATCATGATCACTGGATCATAGGTGCTGCCCAGCTTCAACTTTATCATGTTTGGCTCATCTCCTAGAATTAGGGACAGAAAAGCTCCCTACTTGGAAAGCTAATCAAAAAAACACTTAAAAATTCTGCTTTCTAGAAAATAGTTCCCCTGTGTAGATTTTGAAAGGTTGTTATCCTAAGCCAAATAAAAATTCATTTAAGTTCTGAATCAGTGACAATATTTTTCATAGCTGGAAATATTTTTTTTAATTTATTTATTTTGCTTTGGCTTTTTCTTAGTTCTTTTATATTACTGCCTGAGATCTGAGACTTGGGTAGGTTTTTTTTATTTGTTAGATCTGAGACTAAAGCTGTCACTGCCATTAAATTTTTATTGGCCTTGTTCAGTCTTTTCAAAATTTCACAAGTTGGCTGTCACAAAAGGGAGAAGAGACTGCGAGGTTAATGTTACAAACAGATGTTACAATTAAAATTAAAGAGTATGATAAGATTCTTCAGCCTTGACTCCTGGTCCCATTTCATGCCAACAGCACAGCATACTGGGGCATGGCTTCATAATGCTGGATCTGTCTTCTCCCAGCAGAGAAGCTGAACCTTTTTGGCTGCTAGGATGGGCTGCAAAGTGGCCCTGGAAGGGAAGAAGTCAAAGGAAAAGGCATGTGCATAGGTTTCCTCTCTTAAAGCAGCGTGAATTACAATGCAAATTGCCTTGTAATTTACAGCAGCGGGTTTCCCACAGCGTGGTCTTTTCACTCTGCAAAAGAGAATAGGGGTAGGTGGCTGGTGGCCTTGCCAGTGGCAAGCATTATAGCATCTTAAAACAGGTAAAATCAGAAGAAACTGACTTGCTGTTCATGTCACCTCTGTGCCAGACATAGCATCCAAGCCTTTTGATTACTAAACTCTCCATCCATTAGTAAGCAGTAGGTCAGGGGCCACACATCTCTCTCCATAAGTTCTTCCTCCCTTTTTATGTTCTGAAGAGCCTGTAAGCCATTATTCTCTAGCAGCTGTCCATTGCATAGGCAGGAAAGCTGATACTGTATGAGTAATACTCCCGAAGTACACAGGGTAAGAGCTGTTCATGCAAAGTGATTACCTTGTGCGTAACCTGTAAGCTTTTGATTGCCCTACTCCATAAAGGAAAATATGGCAATGTTAGAAAACATGCTGAAAATTTTCAGGCAAGTCTGGTTTAAATAAATTACATGCCATGACACTTCATCCTTGAATTGTTGTTTAAAATTAACATTACCTTGTTGCAGTGTGAAATAGTGGGAACGAAGGAAGAAAAAATGCTTACCTTTTTTCTGGAAATACGTGTTTTCTCCCACATCCTTGTTCAAACTGCTGCTTCCATTGTTTCGCATGAGGGTTTTTTTGCTTTCTATTTTTCTTCATCCTTCTGATTTCCCTGGTTTGTGTTTTTGATACCATATCTACGTGTTGTGAGAGATCAGGTTGATTTTTTGCTTAGCAATACACACAGGGCCAGGAATGATGTGGGATGCAAGTTGAACATGTGGTACGGTGTTTTTGTGGCCAGTATCTTAGATAAAGATAGCAATATTAAAATGAGTAACTGCTGCATTCATCTTCCCAGCCCTGAGCATACAGGTACTTCTGTCCAAGGAGTAAACCAGCAGATGCACACTTAACAGACAAACATGTATATCAGAAGCTCAACAATTTTTTGGAGGGGGGGGTGGGGGGAAATTCTAAGGAAACAAGTACAAGGATTGTTTTGCAAAAGCTACTGAGCTCTATCTAAGCAAAGGACAGAAAAGAGGCTCCAAGTTCCCACAGTAGGATCCATTGCTGCTTGCCCTATCTTGCAAGCTGGCTCAAGACAAAGTTTGGCTGGCAGTCTCTGGGTGCGGTTGTCAAAGGCAAACCTTCTTTCCTGCTTGGAATGACACGTGAGAAGCTGGTGGTTTACATCCATGTTAAGAGGTTGAGATGTTTGTCATGCCTTTGTGTCATACTTCACCTGGAGCTGCAGTTACGCATCCAGTTTCATAAAACAAATTCAGGCAGCTACTGAGAAGAGTGAGTAGGCTCTCCGGGCATCTGCCGTGCTCGTGCTCCCTTTCTGATGCTGGCACAAGCATTCATGTGGCAATGTTGTCAGTTTTTAACTAGATCTGATCTTGGTGACCGTATAAACATTTGTGCTGGCGTGAGGAATGGGACTGAAACAATAGGTGGAGAGCCTGGACCTCATCTATCAGTCTTGTGCCAGATTAAAATGGCCAGGTAACATTACCAACAATGCTGGGTTTGCAAAGTTGGAGACTCAAGTCCTTATCTTCTGAAAGTGAGGTAATTACTAGCTTCCATTTGTTTCTTTCTGTATTACTCCCTTCCTCTGAGTTCAGTTTTAACCAGGTCTAAGAAGAGCAGCTGGGCAGAAAGGTAACTGCATCTCTAGAGCTACTTCAAGAGTTGCTGCCGAGATTTTCAGAAAACCTATCACTTGCGTGGACAGCCTAGTTGGCACCAACCCTGGTTTTGGTGGAGGGAAGACTTTCCAGCCCATTGTGCCAGCACTCAGATCTGGCTTCCCCCATTTTCATAGTCTGGGTCCCTTCAACCCAAGGAGCCGGTTACAGCTTTGTCTCTTGTATGCTGAGTAGCTGTGCCGCAGAATCACTTGGTGCGGGTAGTTCTTCATAACATAGGTAGAAGTTGGCCTCAGACTGTCACTCCAGATTTTTTAAGCTGTGCATATCCTTTTGGCTGTTATTCAGCTGCTCGTTTCACTGTGCTGTCTCCTACCTTGTACATCCAGTTCTTTTATCGCTGGGAGCCCGGTCCAGATTCAAACCAGCCTAGGTAACCTCTTCCCGTTTATTGAGCTACCCATTCCTTCCAAAATTCAAGATTTTCACAGTAAGCTGTACCAAGCACTTAATTTGTTTCTGGCCAGTGTGCCACCTTCTCAGAAAGCGGAAAAAGGTATCGATTCAAGGCATGGGGTCACTTGCAGGTCTGTGTCGTGTACTTGTCAGGGCTCTTCATTTAAACCTTCTGTGGGAGGAAAGCTGCTTAGTGCTGGGGTTTTTAGTTTGTTTCTGTTTTCTCTAGTTCAATTAATTTTGCAGAACTGAGTAGACAACATATAGCTAAAAACTAAACTGACATCCATGCACGTGGGAGAGAGAGCAACGTCTTGGTCCAAGGATGGATAGCCAAGGGTTGATGGATCTACATTAGGAAACTAATGTAGATCAGGAGCCAGATTAGTTCTTCTTACAATGTCATTATAAAGGCAACGACTCAACATCCTTGTGTGTAGAGCCATGATAAAGATGACCAAGCCAGTTAGCTTAGTTTCAAGTGGGAGCTGAATTAAGTTGCTCAGTGCATCTGTAGCCTTGGTCAGATTCAATCCCTGTGGGTATCGTGCAGTGCATGGATGTGAGTAGATGTATATCCACTACACTAACCGTGTGCAGTGTCATGGGCTAGTCCTTTATGACCACACCTAGTTTGCTGAAGTACTCTTAAAGATCTCCTTGTGTTTTAAAGGCCTTAAATATCATGCTGAAGTGCCAAAAGGCAAAGGTAACAGGACTTTGAATAGGGCTTGTGTAGGTTAGGCACTGATTTCCTGTTACACGCCTGTAACGTCCTTGGGGTTCATGTGCACACTCCAGGGTACTACGGTCTAACAAGTCACTGCACATCTGCTGAGCCAAATTACCTATCTTTATGCATACCCTTGGCCTGTGGCAAATAAGAGGCGAACAAATTAGGCTTTTAGCCTTCCTTCACCGTGGGCTAAATTAAGTCAAATGCTCTTGCATAAGCTGTGGGTTGAAAGCACGTGTGTATACGTACACTGTAATTGCCTGTGTACCCGCGTGGTTACATGCTTTTTTAATTATGCTGCATGCCCACCTGCATCTTTGAAGACATTTTGCCCTAGTAAATCTGTCCCCCGCAAAATGAGCTTGCCTGTGGTCACGGGAAGTTTGGGTGCAGAAGTGGGGTTATTCACCCTTTCCCTGTAGGCATCAGATGATGGCAGTGGCTACTGGAGGGTGGAGTACCAGCCTGAGAGGCTCTTCCTCCAAGGACCGCTGGGGACTTTTCCTACATGATTTTATCAAATGATCACAACTCCTTTTATCATCCGGATATCCTGAAACCTTAAAAAGAGCAAGCATTACTCCATCCCATTGCTGGCACAACTGCTTTTTAATACCCAACACCCTCTTCTAAGTTTGCATTTTTATTATATGACCTTTTCCTCCAAGCAGCAAGTTTTTAACTGAGCAATAGCAAATTGCAGCTGAGGAAAGTAGATAGAAAATGCAAAATCACTCTAGTGTATGTAGCTTTTTAATCGCATTCCCATATTCAGTAAAAGTAATGAGATTTTTTGTTTATATTTGTAATCAGCAGAGGCAACTGACTGTGATGAGAAGCCGGACATTTCTCTACTACAAACAGGTAAAATGCATTAAAATTTTTATCAGCTTCCAGTGTGTGTGTGTGTTTATTTATGGCACAGAAGCAGTTTTCAATAATCCTGGCATGCCATATACAGTCAGGTAATTGCACACAGGACCCAGCTATCTTGAGTTTTGAATGGCCTGTATTAAAAAACAAATGCATCAGATTCTTACAATTTCCCCCTCTATTTTATATTCATAAAACCTCAAGGTTCATGGTAGCAGCTAAGCTAATAAGGCCGGTAAGTTACCCTTCTTATGCCACATAGGTACTTGCATTTATCCCTGGTATTTCTGGGAGTTTTTTTGAATTCTTAATGGAGTTATGGGTAGGGACAAACACAATAATTTTTATTGTAGCATCTACTTAGTTGTCCAAGGCATTAGCAATAATATTTTTGGTTCTCAGAAGGATTGCAAAGATATTTATGTGCTAGTTAAGTGTTGGTTTACTTTTTCTTGAAGTGCGGCCACCCAGCCTTAAAAGCCTGACCGTTGCTAAAGCAGCTTAGCTATGCAGCTGTGTGGACTAGGAAATAAGATTTTTTGCACACTGTTGCATGTGGTGTTGAAATCAAGACAAGCTGAGACTGAAATTTGAAGCACCCTCTCATTAAGAGTGAGTCCATCAATAGGTGCCCTGACGATAGGAGCTGAGCTGCCATCTTCTGAAAATCCAGTGGGGCCAGATTCTGGGGAGATGGTCATTTCCCTGCATTAGAGAGTCATTCCCCTGTAATTTCACCAAGATGCTGCCTGTTGTCCCCAAAGCCAAATTCAAAGGAGGGAAGATCTTGAGCAGACAAATAGTGTTATGGATTATGGTGCATTTTTACCGTTTTTCTAAGGTGTAACAACAAAGGGTGGTTGCAGATCAGTGATGTTATTGCTGTGAAGAACAGGACAGGGCTGATACTGGGTTGCTGAGCGCATGGCACAGTACCCGGAGGCTATGGGGTGGATGGGAGAGTACTAGTACCATCGCAGCATCTGTCTCTTGTGCAAGGGCTTCCTAATCTCTCTTGCGTAAGGGCTGGAGAAGGAGCTTTCACACACTGCTGCTGTGTGCCAGAGCAGCAGCTGCCAGCCGTGGAGCGCTGTCAGTTGAAATCCCGCTGTTGGAGCACGTGCAGTTACTAAGGAATAGGACCAGCGAAGCAGTTGGGAGGACAAGCAGCTATAGTCTTGTTCTGGCATGGACCCAGTGGGGGCTGGGAGCACGCGCTGACTGTGAGCTGCCGTGCGGCTTTCTTGGCCAGCCGCTGAATAATATTTAAGGGTACAGTTGTGATAATAGATGCAGGAAGCTCTGGTTTGAAAGGTCTCTTCCAAGTGACATCCTGTTCGTTTCTTTTATCAGGGAGGGAAGCAATTCCATTGCAAGAGGACACTAATAAAGGTTGCTAATGCAACATAGTGTTATCTTTTCATTGCTCTGGTAATTGTATTAAGGAACAGAATTATCGAATTGCTGTGCTTTTCTTTGAGTTCAGTTTCTGTAGTTACTTGCGTTGTACGTCATTGATGGAAATGAGTGTGCTGAGATGGTTGTGGTAGAAAAGATGACTCCCTTTCCACTCCACAGCAGATCATCATTGCTGTCTCCTTGCTCATACACCTTTGAGCATCCATGCATGCAGTTTTTGAGCTGAAATACTTGTTTGCAGTGTATACTTCTCTGTACTATCTGTGGAAGGATGCCTAAATGAACCACACTGCAGTTTGCATTGGTGGGGGAGGTGATGCTCACAGTCTGTAAGCCAAGCGTTGACTCACACTCATTATTATATGTGTGCAAGTGCCTCTTTGTAGTATGTAGCTATGTAATATCATACTGTTCTTGGAAGCAAATGATTTAAAGTGATATACAGACAGTATAATGACAGTAATTACTATAGAGAGACAAAACACAGATACTTTCTATCAAGGACTGTAGCAAAAGAGGTGGAATATAACTTTCATAGGGGTCTTTCCCTGTCTTAGTACAGCTGGGTTTATAAAGGGTTGTTACTGACAGGTTCTTTAAAGGGAGACTTTGTGTGATTTATTCAGCTGTCTTCTCTGTTTAGCTTGAAAAATCTTCGGGGAAGAGTCTCTCTGACTGCCTGTTTGTACAGTGCCTGGCGCAATGGGCCTCAGTTGCAGATGACAGCTAATATCAGATAAATCAAGACTCAAGTTGCAACAGGGGAGGCTTAGATTGGATATTAGGAAAAGCCTCTTCACTGAAAGGGTTATCAAGTACTGGAACAGGCTGCCCAGGGAAGTGGTTGAGTCACCATCCCTGGAGGTATTTAAAAGACTTGTAGACGTAGCACTTAGGGACATGGTATGGTGGCAGTGTTAGGTTTATGGTTGGACTCGATGATCTTAAGTGTCTTTTCCAATCTAAATGAGTCTATGATCAGTGGTTAACCTGGTGTGTTAGTAGAATAAAACCAGACTGAATTGCATTGCTTGAGGTGGGGTCTTGCAGGAGACTGGATAGGGAGAAAAGCTGGGGTACGGAAGCGATCTATGAGACATCAAATGGTTGCTCTCTTGGTCTTCAAGAATTGAACAAACTTGTGAAGCAAAAGCACCCAGAGTGAATTATTTGAATCCATGGTAAGTGCTGGTGTCAAAAAAAAAGGGAAAACTCAGATGCCTTTAATATGCCTTTCCTGCTCAGTCAGTCCTGGTTGTGACACTGGTGACATTATGAAGATCTGGATATATGTGGGCTAGCGATGCTGAAATGCCTCAACCAATGCGTTTTCAGATCACAGCCTATGGCTGACTCTTCGACACCTCAGTCAGAAGTGTGGTTGCTCTCAGCTCTCTTCATCATTGGTGGGAAGAGGGCTGCTTCCAGAGAGAAGGTCAGGTCAGCTAAGGTTGTGTTTGGAGGTGTCTCTCCTTTGGTGCTGGCAGGACTGGGGTCCAAGTGCAGTTAGTTGGTATAGGTGCCTACAGATGGGTTTGAACCTGCTCCCTCTGTGCCCACAGTTAGCAAAATCTTTGACTTTGAGGAGAGCAGGGGGTGTTTTGTTTTCAAAACCCTCTTTTGGAACTGTTTTGGAAGCCTCGTAAAAAAATGCAGCTGGAACATCCTCATAAAACTAAGGAAGGTATTTTTGCCCAATTATATTTTAGCACTTCTGAGCTGAAATCAAGCTCCCGTTTTAAAATCACCTTCAACGCTAAGAGGGCCTTTGCTTTAAGAGCTGTGATTGAAGGGTGTTTAAAGTAAATTGGAAGAACTGTGGCAGTTAAACTTGCTGCAAACTTTGGTGCACTGACAGATAAATCTCAAGAAAATAGTAGAATTGTCTCTAACAAATGTTATCAAAGCTCAGCTCTTCCACAGTTCCAGCTTTTGCACCTACCAAAAGCTGAAGGCTGTGTCCAGACCTGAGCTGAGGCAGATCAGACAGCTCTGGGGGTAATTGCCATGGACTAAGTGGAAAGATTGATTAGTTTCTTGGTGATACAGGAACCTGGAAAGTGTGAGAGAGATCTTTATCAGGATGAAAATGTGGCAGCTTTTAGAGTCTTTCTATATAAGTTGGTATTGCAAAAAGGCTCCTCTTATTTTGGTCTACAATTTACATGAAGCATCTGGATTTTGTGTTTCAAAATAAAGAGGAAGGCATAACCCATAAGTTCTGCATGTGGAAACAAATGTAAGCCAGCTGCAACACCCGTTTCTTGAATCCTCATCTTGAAAATCGGATTTGAAAGAGATAAGCAGCCCAGGACCATGTGGGACCCTCATTATACCCATGCTTTGGACCACAGCTGTGTTGAGAGTTTGTACATTTTCCCCACAATGGGGTTAATTTCAAGATGAGAAAGAATTTTAATATCCCTAAAAGAAACCGAAACACTAACATCCCAGTCCTCAGGTCCAGGGGTGATACAGCTTTGTGAAAAGAAGAGAGCAATCTCTTGGTAAAGAAAGAGATTATAAGAAAACAGCAACAATCCAATTCTATATAGGTTGTCTCCTTTTCTCTTGAAATACAATATCAAGAAAACGAAACTTCAGGGAAAAAAACCTTTTAAAAACCTTAAATATAAATCCTTTATTGTAATATAAATCTTTATCCTTTCAGCGCATAATTGTATGAGTCTTCTCTTTTCATTGGGTTGTATTTGCCTCTCAGGCTGATTGATGTCTGTCTCCTATTTGCCCTGTGTTCTTAGCACTCTTGTAATTCTTCTGTCCATCTTTCATTGTTCTGTTTAGAAAAAGCACATTCTTAAAGTGCTTTAAAAAAGNGGAGTAGTGGTTTGGGTTTTTTTCTAAAGAAGATCCCAAAGTATGTACTCTAGGTTTAAAATTCATGTGGTGCTTTTTTTACTTCTTCAGAACTGTAACTTCAAAGGGGTGAGCATCGCAGTGCAGTTTGTGCTGAAGTCTAATGCACTGCTTTACATCTGAAGTGGGGTGCAGTATATATGTTGTGTGAAAAACTTTGCTGGCAAATTCTGTATTCAAAAAAATCTATTTAATTTGCTTTTCTTTAGCCGATTGAGCTCTATTCTAAATGGAATTCAGCAGCCACTGCCTGTGTACACACCATCACAAATTAAAGTTAGAACTCAAATATGTAATTTCCATAATTTTAAAATAATTTTTTGTTTCAAATTACTGATTTCTTAATTTTTTTTTATTTTTTAACTGATTTCTTCAAACTCTTTCTTCCTTCAGGTAACCTTTTCGACACCACAACAGATCATCTGATAGACACAAACCCAGATTTTTCAGCTTGAATTTCACATCCTGCATCAGTGTTCTTAATAGATAGAAACGCCCTCTCCTATGAATAATGTTCCTGCAAGATCGGCACAAGAACTTCAGCGTACCGCAAGACGTGGACCTCCATATTGTTTTCCTTTCAAGTTTGTGTTTTCATGCATTTTCCATGTAACCTCAAATAATGAAACCACCAGATTGCTTCACTGTTCTTCATCTTAATTAAAGATGATTTCCCTCCATATCTAATGCATTATTTAATTAGCGGGGTATCCACTCTGAAAACATTCTCTTGCCTTTGTTTTTCCTCCATGATTGTATTTTTCCATGTGATTGTATGCTTGCCAGCAGTGTTTTGTCTTAAGCCATGCAGAGGTGAATACACACACCTGGGTGACTCTTCCCATCCCTGGGGACTGGGGTGGCATCTCTCTCCATCACGAACCCTAGGGGCTCGATGAGTGTTTGACTCAGCGAAGCTCTTCACTCCTGCAGACCCACTTTTCCTTTCCTGGCTGCTGTGGTACCAATGACCAGTTGTACACAGCTGTGATTAAAAAGTCCTCACTGGATTTAGCAGGAAATAAAGCAGGATTCTTCCCAGCACTGCCAGGTTTCCTGATTATAGCAAGGAGAAGCTATTCCTCAAACAATCTCCCCTATGTGGTCATAGTGGGATGGCTCTCGAGCATCTTTGTAGTGCAGATTGCTGGAGGTGGTCATTCTCCCCTCACTTTCCCCCCCAGCTTGCCCTACCACCTTAATCTCAAAACATACTAGTTTGCCAATTTCCAGGAAGAGGGTCTGCACACTGTGATTTTTCAACCACTGCCCTTGGCAACAATATTCACCTATTTAAAAAAAAAAAAAGTCACCTTTTGGCTGGTACTCTTATTAATATCTTAGCAGTTAAGATGAGTGAATCAATCAAGGAATTGCACTACCCTCTTAGACGTTGAAAGGGTTGGTCCTTTCAGGTCAGGGCTAAGGTAGAATCGTACGCAGCCCTCCATGCAAACCTTCACTTCTGCACCTTTCATCAGCACTAAATTCACTTTAAAAATGTTGGGAAAAAGTCTAGAAGGTCTTACCTGTAACATCTATCGATCAACAGGTAGTTTGAGCGTGTTTCCTGCAATTCAAGGGAGAGCTTGCTAGAGCCTTTACCATTGTGTTTCCCTTCCCTGTGTGTATTTTAGGTGCATCTTTTGGTTTTTTGGAAACTATTTGACCTTTGAGTGTCTCAACAGAAGTGCTATTAAAGAGTGGTTTTCAAAATATTTAATCTCTTTTTTAACAATCCTAAAACCTGTTTCTCAGATGTTGCCAAATGCCCACAAATAACGCCGAAGCCAACAGGAGTGGTTTGTTTGCTCGGCACCTGAGAAACCAGGTTCCCAGCTTTTCCCTACCCACCTACCGTGGACTTTTAGGAATGACCATGTTCTCTCTGAAACTGTGGAATAGATCGAATATGCACTGCAAACCTTAAAATTTGAGTCTTTCCTTCCTTCGTGGCTTGGAGTTGCCTGCATTGGGCAGGGGGCACCAGTCCATCGTGTCCATATCATTACCCTTTAGCAATGGAATCAGCATTTTGTAAATTTGGAAGATTGCGTTTGTGTTTACTTACTGTGACTACTGTTCAGACTTTCTTCAGAAATCTTTTTATAGGGTTTATTAGAGAGAAGAAAAAAAAATCATTCCATATTTAGGTAAAAATGTCTCAATCTTCTGTATATATGTTTTATTAATATGTAAATATTTAGATATTTTTAAATTACTATGTTCTTAATAAAGCAACAAGGGACTAGTTGTGAAATGGTGTATAACATTGTGTCGTGTTACCGATCTCTGGGAAACCCTCTTTGTCAGTTCAGAAAAGAAAACCTACAATAAATAACTTTTAATTGCATGTGCGTTCTGTGTTCTGTGCTGGATTCCCATATTTCAGAGGAATTACCTAGCAATTAGTGGACTACATAGGGATATGTATAGGAAAACCCTAAAAGTTACCACCACAATACTGTTTTTCCAGCTGGCTCAGATGGAAACCATGCTGCTTGCCAATCACAATGATGTCTATATCCAATCACATAATAACTCTTGAGTATTAAGTGCTGATATGCTTGAAGTCTAATTTTAATTGAATTAGGTGCCTTTATAATCTGCACTTAAAAGGTTAAGCTGTGCTTCTATGGAAACAACACATAGGAAGGACAAACCAACACACATAATTTGGAGTAGCTGCAAAGATATATGCTTGGTAATTTATTATCACACCCTCATCAAATGTTGTTTAGCCTTAGAAAATATTTCCTGCAAAAACATGTTCCTGGTAATCTTCCATCAATTACAAGGAGCCAGTGAAGTGAAAGATGGCTCACCACACCTTTTCTGCTTTATATAAGGAGTGCTAGGGATAAATTGCTGGTAAAAAGTCTAGTGAAATTTTCCTTTACACTTCGGTGGCTGCACAGATCAGGTGAAGCCTGGTGCATGTCTTGCATCCACATGACATGACTTGAGTCAGAGCCGTCCCTCTCCACTGGTGAGTTTTGAAAGAGAAACTAAATCATAGATCACAGAAGGGTTTGGGTTAGAAGGGACCTTAAAGATCATCTAGTTCCGACCCCCCTGTCATGGGCAGGGACACCTTCCACTAGAACAGGTTGCTCAAAGCCCCATCCAACCTGGCCTTGAACACTTCCAGGGATGGGGCAGCCACAGCCTCCCTGGGAAACCTGTTCCAGCGCCTCACCACCCCCACAGTGAAGAACTTCTTCCTTACATCTAATCTAAATCTACCTTCTTTCAGTTTAAAGCCATTACCCCTTGTTCTATCACTACATGCCCTTGTAAAAAGTCCCTCTCTGGCTTTACTGTAGGTCCCCTTTAGGTACTGGAAGGCTGCTAGAAGGTTTCCCCAGAGCCTTTTCTTCTCCAGGCTGAACAACCCCAGTTGTCTCAACCTGTCTTCACAGAAGAGGTGCTCCAGCCCTCTGATCATCTTCATGGCCCTCCTCTGGACTCGCTCCAACAGGTCCATGTCCTTCTTATGTTGGAGGCCCCAGAGCTGGATGCAGTACTGCAGATGAGGTCTCACCAGAGCAGAGTAGAGGAGCAGAATCACCTCCCTCGATCTGCTGGTCATGCTTCTTGTGATGCAGCCCAGGACACAGTTGGCTTTCTGGGCTGTGAGCGCACATTGTTGGCTCATGTCCAGCTTTTCACCCACTAATATCCCCAAGTCCTTCTCTTCAGGGCTGCTCTCAATCCACTCATCACCCACCCTGTATTTGTACTTGGGATTGCCCCAACCCATGTTCAGGACCTTGTACTTGGCCTTGTTGAACCTCATGAGGTTCACATGGTCCCACTCCTTCAGCCTGACACGGTCAAGAGTAATTGCTGGCACCCTCCACATGTCCACAAATTGGCTTCAAATCTGAATGCAACACATCACTCACACAACTGGGGATCTTCGAGCTTGATGGAACAAATCCATCCTTGGCTAAACAAGTATTTTCACTCATGCTCAGCACTACAAGTCATCCCCAAAAGTGTGGCTTTGTTTGGCTTGTTTTTTTTAAACAAGGCGCAGGTTAATACACTGTTACTTGTAATGTTAAGTGGAACGTCCATCTTTAAGATAGAATTAGGAGCAAGAAATGTTGCTGTGTGACAGGATCCGCAAGGCACTAAATCTCATCTGTGCTGCAAAGCCACCAGCAAGTACTGCTGCAAGGTCACACTTTCCCCTGTTGAAACAACTTTGGGATGGACCAAGCACCATTGCCAGCACTCGTGTGTGGGCTCAAGCTGAGCTCCAGCATCCTCGCTGGGCCGTTCAGCCAGTGCGTCCCTCTGTCCTGTGTACAGAATGCTAGAGATTAATACTTCGGGTGAAAAAAATCCTTCTGAAGCTTAAGAGGAAAAAGAATATCCTCCTGGTAATGTGAAAGGAAACTGGAGCCTGGGCTTTATAAAAAATGCATTAATTGCGAGACAAGAAGAAAGTAATCTCAAGTGCCTGTGACATGTTGGTTTAGAAATGGCTGGCTGAGTCTTTTGGAGGAAACACAGGCCATCATGTCAGAGTGGTTTGGGGATGGGTGGTCCTGAAACAGCCACCCCTTCTGGAGAGAAACCTGCTCCCCAAAAACCTACCCTCTGCTGAGGTTGCAACGCCTCACTGGGAAGCACATCTCTCCTTTGCTGGGCAAGGGAGGGGTCACAGTCCTAGGAAAAACCTATGGGGCCACATCCTCCTAGAGAGACAGATGTAGTCAGGATTTTGCAAGAGTTTTCAGAAATAATCCCCTTGTGCATGTTGTCCCCCAAATCTAAAGTAGCAAAATGCCTTATAGGAGGTGCCGAGGCATTCCTTCTCCCTCCACTGGCTCTCCCACTGCTCAAGCATCCCCACAGCTGGGCTGGGGCAAGCACCTTCACCCCTTCCTGCCACACTGTCATCGTAGAGAGGTGTCAGAGGGGTTTGTACAAGTAGGTCAGGTATAATTTCTCATCCACCGAATGCTAATAAAAGCCACCGATGTGAAACCTATAACATTATGCATATAAATAATTTAGCTCTGATGTGTAAACATTGATTCTGGGCTTTAAAAAAAAAAAGAAATAATTCCATCAGCTTTTTCCCCTCCCCTCCATGCATATGTTGTTACACCCGACTGCTAACGGGGGCAGAATATAGCTAATACTTGGGGAATTTGGAAATCGGGGAGACACACCCCTAGTGTTTCTGTGCTGGCTCCTTCCTTTACCGAGATCCTCAGAGGTATAGAGGAATCAGGATGAGAGAGGCAGCTAATTAGGAATTAAGATGTAGTTCTGGCTTGTAATTGCAAGTAATTGTTGACCAGAGCGGTGGTGGTAAGAGGAGAAGAGGCTGCGTTTCGTGACCGATGTTCTCCCCTTCGCTCCTCTCGCTTCCTTGGGCAGATGCAGGCACCAGGCTTGCCCTAGGTAGCATCCACATGACTTTTCCAGCAGCTGCCTTCAGATGAGCTGATTTGCCCCAAAATTGCCCTCAGAAATAGTCCCTGGAGGGTGTCCAAGCCCACCTCGAGCTGACCTTGTGGCACTCCAGCCCTGGAAGGCCTCACCACAGAAGAGCAAGGAGGGTAACTGCCAAATACCAACAGCATCCCTCGGCGAGCAAATTCAGCCACCAAGAGTGGCTGCAAGGGGTGAGCAAGGCGCCACGGCTGGAAACATTGGGCCAAGGCCAAGAAGGAGCTGCTTTGGCTCACCCTTGCCCTGTGAGACCCCCTGGAGGGACCTTTGTCGAGGATTACAAACTAGTGTGGCAGATAGCATGCTGTTAGCTGGACCCTGGGCCCAAAAGTTGCCAAACCGGTCCATAATCTTTCCTGAAGGTCTGGGGACATGAATGGTCCACTGATGGTTGCTGTCCTGTGCAGCTTTTCCCAGCATAACTTTGCATTAAAGTGTTCACAACACCGCAGTTGCCCCTGAAGCTACCAGCCAGCATGGGGCAAAGACCCCATCTACCTTTGCCCAGCAAGACCCATCATGGGTGGGAGGACCATGGTGGCCCATGGCACCTGCTGGACCCTGGCCGTGGGGCCAGCTTGGGGTAGCAACCACAGTCCATGGCTGGGACATCCCCTGGTCACGTGTCGTGGTTTCAGTTTCAGCCCAGCCAGTAACAAAGCACCACGCAGCCTCTCGCTCACTCCCCACCCACCCCCCCTGGCCACGTTGGGATGAGGAGAAAATCCAAAGGCAGGCTCGTGTGTCGAGACAAGGACTGGGAGGGATCACTCCCCACTTATGGTCACGGGCAAAAGACAGGCTCAACTTGGGGAAGAAACAAAATCAATTNGATTCCTCACTCGTCCCCTGCTCCACCGTGGGGTCCCTCCCACGGGAGACAGTCCTTCACCAACTTCTCCAACGGGGTTCCTTTCCGCGGGCTGCAGTTCCTCACAAACTTCCCTGGCGCGGGTTCTCTCCATGGGCTTCAGTTCTTCCCGAACTTCCCTGGCGCGGGTCCTTTCTGCGGGCTGCTCTCCAGTCACACACTGCTCCACATTCACCTCCATGGGCTCAGTATCTGCAGAGGTGTTCCTCTCACGTTCCAACCCACACACACTGCCGGTTCCCCTTCTTAAATCTGTTCTCCCAGAGGCACTCCCACCATCACTGATGGGGTCGGCCTGGGCCAGAGGTGGGTCCGACTTTGGAGCCGGGGAAGCTTGTAGCAGCTTCTTACAGGAGCCACCCCTGCAGCCCCCTCCCCCACTACCAAAGAAACCGCGCTACACAAACCCATAACATCATGTCAATCACCAGTGCACCCAGGAGAAATGTCATCTTCAGGTGATGCCTGGACAGGTCAGGGTGGATGGAAAAGGCCAACCCACATAGCCCTGCCATCTATTGACACTCAGGTGGCCTCCAGGATCTACCCTGCCCTGGGACAGTGTCGTGGTTTAACCCCAGCCAGCAACTAAGCACCATGCAGCCACTCATTCACTCCCCTCACCCAGTGGGATTGGCGAGAGAATTGGAAGGAAAAAGGTAAAACTTGTGGGTTGAGATAAGAAGAGTTCAATAGAACAGAAAGGAAGAAACTAATAATGATAATAATAATAATAAAATTACAGTAATAATAAAAGGATTGGAAAATGCAAAACAAGTGATGCACAATGCAATTGCTCACTTGTGGACCGATGGCCATCTAGTTCCCCAGCAGTGATCCCCCCCAGGCCAACTCTCCCCAGTTTATATACTGGGCATGTCATCACATGGAATGGAATATTTCTTTGGCCGGTTTGGGTCAGCTGCCCTGGCTGTGTCGCCTCCCAACTTCTTGTGCCCCTCCAGCCTTCTCTCTGGCTGGGCATGAGAAGCTGAAAAATCCTTGACTTAGTATAAACATTACTTGGCAACAACTGAAAACATCAGTGTGTTATCAACATTATTCTCATACTGAACCCAAAACATAGCACTATACCAGCTACTAGGAAGAAAATTAACTCTATCCCAGCCAAAACCAGGACAGAAGGTTCAGCAAATCATCATATGGACAGCACTGCACACACTGAGAGGCAGTCCTGCACTCCAGCAAAGGAAATCAGTCCAGGAGACTTCCAAAAAAAAAACCTCATTGGCAGCAATGCTCCCACCCCACAGCACCCCTGCTCCACTTTCGCCCCATGCGCAGCGCTGCCCTGGAGGCATCAGGTGAAAATGACTGTGGGCTGGAGGGGGATGAGGGGGATATTTGTGTGTCAGGACGCTGTGAGCCTGTGCCCGCTCCCCGACGAGTTGCTGTGAAGTTAGCACAGAGGGACCTGGACTGGAACTAGCATGTGGCTATTGCCATTACCACGGCTTAGAGAAAGCAAAGATTAATGTAATCATTTAATCCCAAGAGATTTCAGGATTCACCAACTGTATCTCGTGTCTCCATTCATCACAGCACAGGGGACGTGTAAACTGGTCTGCTCTTAGCTGGACCTCCGCTCCCTTCTGATTTCCCTTTCCCTGAGCTCCTGCACATGCACTCAGAACCCAACTCTCCCCTCTGCCACATCTCTGCCTCCTGCTGCTGCAGCACGGCGGTGCTGGGTCCTGCCTGCAGCATCTGACCCACTCTTTGGCTGGTGAGAATGATGATACTGTCCACCCTTGATTTTCTTGACATTTTTCCTGGTGATGGCTTGGTCCCCAAACCCCACAGACCTCCACCTCCCTGGAGAGCACATTGCCTTGCCCAGTGCTGGCAGCACCAGTGGGGTATCTGCTTCCTACTTCTCCATCCACCCTGCCCTTACTGAGCTGATGCTGTGGGGAGAGCCAAAAGCAGACAGACTGGGCTGGACACCCTGCAGGGAATGGGGTTTGCCTCAGGGTTAGAAACACCCTTTGCCTGCATAAAATTTGCCCAATCACCACGGTCTGGCTGAGCAACAGGACAGCATCGGTGACACCCGACGACTCGCAATGCATTCGTCCTTTCCGTCCCTCTGGTCCAGGGTACCACACGTGATCTGACCCCATGGAGAGCTGCCCTGCTTGGGGATGCTGCTGCCCTTTGCTCCTTCCCCTGAGGCTAAAACACAGACAGAGACTGGTGAGCAGCCCATGGCCACCCTGAACACCTGCTCCCTCCCCAGAGAGGGGAGCCAGGACATGGTGGTGGACGTGCTGCATCCCACAGAGATGGAGTCTTGGGTGCTGCTGCAAGACCTCTTTTCATTTTCTGGCTCCTCTGCTCATCAGGGCATCACCTTCCCAGCTTCATCACCCGGAGAGCATAAAGTGTGCCAAACCCCAGTGCATTCACGTAGATATTCCATTCAGCATTTATTATAGCAATGAGCTCCCATGTGGTTCCTTCACTGCCCTTCACCAAGTGTGTTGGATCATCCCCCATCTCTCATTTAATGTCCCCTTGGGGAAGCCTTAGAACAGCAGAGACTCCTGCCTCGGCCACAGGTCACCCACGTGCAGGCTCCCGGCACACATCCCAGTGGGATGGCATCCCTGGGGCCTCCATCCAGCCCCATGACCAGGGCCAGTCAGTGAGGATCTCCTCCTTCCCCAGGCTGACTCACCTCTCTCTTGTTTTTTATTTCCATCTCCTGCTCTGTGGCAATGTTCTCCCTTTCCCCAACCCTCCCTGCAGCAGAGGGGACGTCCCTACAGGATGGCACAGAAAAGCCAAGGCCGAAGCTGTACCTGCAGGTGTGATGGACGTGTGGCAAGGATGATGGACACGTTTTGCTTGCCCTATCCATGACACCCCTGTCCTCCAGAGGAGCTGCAGGCAGGAGCAGGAGGTGCTACCAATGCAGGGAAGCAGCAGGCACAGACCTCAACCCAGGCTGCCCAGCTTTCTGTGCAAGCCAGGATTCACTTTAATGAATAGAGGTGGATGCTTTCTCCAGAATAAAATCTCTTATAGCTGGGGATTGCTTTTGGAGAACTTCTGGTAACTCCACTTGTTGCTGTTCAGGTGGGAAGCCCAGGTTCATGGCCAAGGTTTACGCCCTTCCTGCTCTGAATCAAACCATTGCACTTCTTTTTGCACTAGGCAGAAAATCAAAAAAGCTGAACCAAGGGAAGGTGAAGGCTCAAGCTGGGGAGGGATTTCACTTTGAGGAGGATGTTGCCGAGGTCTCAGCCTGCAGCTTTGCTGCTCTGCGGTGCCAGGTTAGCTCCAGCCCTGGGGGAGACGGAGCTGCTTGGGGAGAACGGAGACCTGCAGATCTGCTGCCCCGTCCACTGAAGGGGCACATGCCTCTCTCCTGCATGCCTAACGCTGGGCTCTGCATTGTCATTCACAGCATTTCACATGGCGGGCACATCTTTTTCACGAGCAGAAAGATCATCAGCTTCGCTAGCACAGCCAGGGTCAGGGCATGGAATCACAGAATGGTTTGGGTTGGAAGGGACCTTTTAAAGACGATCTAGTCCAGCCCCCTGCAATGGGCAGGGACATCTTCAACTAGATCAGGTTGCTCAAAGCTCTGTGCAACCTTGTTTGAGTTAAGGCCTAACCTGCTCAATTTAGGGTTAAATAGGATGCATTGTCCTTTAAGGAGGACCTTACTCAATAGTTTCACTATGTAGGCCTAGTTACTTTGTATAAATGATACATGCTTTGCTAAAAACTATACCCTTGAAGAAGGAACTAAAGACTGATAAAAAGGAAACGTCCTGCTCCAGAAGGCTCCAAAAGCTGGATGATTGCCAAAGAAGCATGAACTGGGGGAAAGGGAAAGGTAGCAGGGGGAGATCTCAACCACCAACTCAGTTCAAGACTAGAACGACTTGCCCCCACACACCTGCAAGGAGCATGCTTGCTAATTTACATAGCAAGTGAGGCTAATTTAAATATAACTAACCAATAGTACATGAGATGGTGACTACCAACCAATGACGTAAATTTAGGAGGGGTTTTACTAATCATATAACAGAATAAATACATTGTAGTTCCTTGGTGTGGTGTGCCAGCTTTGTGGAATTATCACCTAGCACCCATCTTTGCGCAAACAAGAAATAAATAAATAGCTCGGCTCTGTGAGTAAGATTGGCTTATTGCATACCAGGTGTCAAACCCTGCTTGTGGGACAAGAAGCTGACCTTGAACACTTCCAGCGATGGGGCAACCACAACTTCTCTGGGCAACCTGTGCCAGTGTCTCACCATTTCTTCCATATGTCCAGTCTAAATATATACTCTTTCAGTTTAAAGCTGCTGCCCCTTGTCCTGTCACTACAGGGCCCAGTAAAAAGCTTCTCTCAGTTTTTCTTATAAGCTCCCTTTACGTACTGAAAGGCCTCAATAAGTTGTCCATGTAGCTTTCTCTCTTCCAGGCTGCACAACCCCAGCTCTCTCAGCCTTTCTTCACAGGAGAGATGTTGCAACCCTCTGATCATTTTTGTGGCCCTCCTCTGGACTCGCTCCAATAGGTCCACGTCTTCCTCGTACTGGGGACCCCAGAGCTGGACGCAGTACTGCAGGTGGGGTCTCACCAGAGTGGAGAAGAGGGACAGAATCACCTCCCTCGACCTGTTGGTCACACTTCTTGTGATGCAGCCCAGGATATGGCTGGTTTTCTGGGCTGTGAGCTCACATTGCCAGATCATGTCCAGTTTTTCATCCATCCATCCATCCATCCCCAAATCCTTCTCCGCAGGGCTGCTCTCAATCCATTCATCTCCCAGTCTGCATTGATACTGGGGATTGCCCCAGCCCAGGTGCAGGTCCTTGCACTTGGCCTTGTTGAGCTCCAGGAGGTTCACATGGGTCCACTCCTTCAGCCTGCCAAGGTCCCTCTGGATGGCATCCCTTCCCTCAAGCAAATCAACTGCACAGCTCAGCTTGGTGTCATCTGCAAACTTGCTGAGGGTGCACTAGAAACCACTGTCTATGTCATTGATGAAGATACTAACTAGCACTGGTGCCAGTATGAATCCTTGAGGGACACTACTCATTGCTGTTTTTCACTTGGACATTGAAATGTTGACTGCAACTCTTTGGACACGGCCATCCAGCCAATTCCTTATCCATCTAACAGCCCATCCATCAAACCCATATCTCTCCAATTTAGAGGCAAAAGTGTTGGGGGTGACCGTATCAAAGGCCTTTCAGAAGCCCTGAACCCCATCACTGCAGTTTGTAGGTCATATAGAATCTAACATTTTCTGAAGAGTAATCAGGTAGCAGCCTGTCTTGCCCAGGGCCTTAGCCCTGTCACAGAGTCAGAGATGCTCCTACCCACTGCAACCCCGCACTTGTTTCTCCTGACCCCGCAAACCATGTGTTGGTAGATGCATGCAGGGTGTCAGCACAGTGACGTGCCCGGCTGCAACACACCCAAGAGGCTCAGACTCGGGAAAACCCAACCTTTGCACCCATAGCCAGGACTCAGAGGCTCCATCTCTGGGCATGCAAACCGCACTTGTGTTTCACGCTGCAAGCTTTTCTCTGCGAAACTGGGAGGCAGGACACTGCTGGGCTGACCTTGAACAACTCTCACATCTCCGTCCTCCTCCATCCCTGTCTCCGTCAGAGAAGACAAACCACCCACCCCACGCACAAACTCCTTTGCTTTCGTTCTATGCAATCCCCTCTGCCAAGTGCGAAGGTTAATGCACAGGCAGCGCGGTGCCCTTCTAGAGATGGTTTGCTGGCGAACCCCAGATCTTTTCCTCCAGAAACAAATTGCTCTTCAACTATTGCCATCTTGTGGCGTCTGTGACCCGTTACTTGTTCCTTTTATCTGCTAATGGTGTTGGTGAGAATCAGCAATGTACACAGGCAATTTTAAAATGAAATGTAAATGAATCAGAAATGCCTACGGAGGAGCCATTAGCATAAATCCAATCAAAAGGCTTTGTTTAACTTGTTAAAAATGACTAAATATTTAGTGAGCGTGGGTGGGCGAGGTGATTCTTGCTCACACTCAGAAAGTTTTAGAAGCAAAACTAATGCTGATATCTTAAATGGATGAACTTAAAAGCAATTTTCTACCCCAGACTCTGCCTCTTCGGTCTATAACTCGCTGGAATATCATCACCAGTTCAAGATCACCTCTAAAATATTATCTTTGCTTCTAATAGCGGTCGACTCAACACAGATATTTGGACTCTATGTCATGAGCATTGCAGGGGTCTCCTGGCAGTGGGGAGTCCCTTGGAGCAAACCCTGCCTGTCCCAGTCATGCCAATGGTCCCCCTGGGTGGGATGCTGGGGATGCAATGCAAGACGGCACCACCAGCTGTGCAGGACCACCCTGACCTGCCTGTGTTATGCACCACCAAGATCACCTTGGGCATGATAGACTAGATAGAAGGAAGAAATTCTTCACAATGAGGATGGTGAGGCACTGGAAGAGGTCGTACAGAGAGGTGGTAGATGCCCCACACCTGGAAGCGTTCAAGGACAGGTTGGACAGGGCTCTGAGCGATGGCAGATGGGGGGGATGGGGCTCATGGCAGGGGGGATGGACTAAATGACCTTTAAAGGTCCCTTCCAACCCAAACCATTCTATGAGCAAGAGATGTTCCAGTGCCTGTAGTCTTTGTCCAAACTGGTAAGACTGGCTTGGGTTCACTGCTGTGTCCCTGGCACTATCTGCTGACTGTCAGGAGGCGCACATGAGGCTGATATTTGGTGGCATTTTAAGTGGCACAAGGAAATCTGCCAGCAGCCCCCTGTGTTTCTCTGCCGCAGTCCACCCATCCCATGTCCACTCCTCACCCTCTAACATTCACAGCAGCTTTTGCAGAGCTACCCAGATTAAACCAACCCACCCTAAAAGGGGAAAACCCTTTTTTTTGGAGCCCACATCTATTCCCTGACCCATTAGTTACACCATAGGACATATAGGTAGTGCTAAGAACATTAGTCATAGCAAGGTTTGGCTCTACAGTTTGGATTAAATCAAATAACTGAGTTAAAAACAACACTCAGACTTGGCTCTGCAGTGACTCCTTGGACTCCACAGGCATCACTCGAGCAAGCAGTAGATGAGGCTTGGGGCAATACTTTGCATTTGGGAAGAGTGGCTCTTTCCCACTGGTTCGCTCTCCGGCATGGAGTTGCATT
The DNA here is from genome assembly GCA_013401275.1 of Pandion haliaetus. Lineage (NCBI taxonomy): Eukaryota > Metazoa > Chordata > Aves > Accipitriformes > Pandionidae > Pandion > Pandion haliaetus. The sequence continues at coordinate 42,527 of VYZV01001950.1, read as the reverse complement.
GGGTCGGGTGTTAATTGCATTTCTGGACATCAAAGCAGCCGGCGCTGGGGCTGTTTGCTGGTTTTTGCTTTGCTGCTTTCCCCCAAGCACTGCCTGTCAGCTGGCTTTGCTTTCCCATCTGCATGGGAAAATAATTCACCCAGAGGCATGTCTCTCCCCAGGGACCCCCAGGCTGCACCCAGTGTTTGTCCCTTTCCATGGGCTTATCCCACTGCCTAAGCATGAGGTCCTGCAAAGGTGGATGCTGCTGGGGAGAGTTTACTTAATGCCAATAATGCCAACCCTGGGAACAAGTCCTGTGAAAATACACTTGGAATTGGCTGCAGCGGGGCTGGGGAGAGGGGGGAATGGGATGCAGGGGTTGGGAAAAAATGGAGAAATGGGAAGATTTAACGGCGTGATTGTTGCTCTCACTGTGTGTTTTGGTGTTTTTTTTCTTTTAAATGCCAGAAAAAAGCCCTTTAGGAGGATGCAGACCACCACATTTCAGCACTTCCCACCAGTGCCGGGCATGCCTGCTGAGTGCAGGCCTGCATTTGGGGGTGCAGAGGCTGCAGGGAGCCCTGACATCCTCCTCCATCCACCCCCGTGTCCCAGGATGGTGGGAGGTCCAGCTCCACCGGAGGGGTCTCACCTCCTGGCAGCTTCACCAATCATCCCTGTGAAACAGCCTTTGTGTCTCTCCCTCTGCATGTAAATCGGGTGCTTTCCAGGAGTTTCTCGGGGGAGTTGCTACCTGCGGGCTTGGCTCAGTAAACCTCACTTCCCCCCAGCTAGCTGGACTGGATGCAAGAGAGATGTTTAGGTTCCTCCTCTGCTGTGAGATTGTTATGGCAACACGCTCACATTCAACCCCTCAAGGAGAGCAAACCACCGAACCCCTGCTTAGGGGTTTGGGTTTGGCTTATTTTCACTTTTCCAAAGGGAAAAATACACTATTGCACAGTGGTGATCCCTGTGGAGACAAGCGGTTGCATTGAGCACACGTGGCCTGCAGCCCTGAGAGTGCTTTGCTGATGTTACCTCTATTTCCCAACAGACAAATTGGGTGTATAAGCCGCTTTTCCCCATTTGCTCAAGTTTTGGGTGCCCGGTTGGCATGATCCCAGGGTGGGATTCAGCTCTGCTTTGGCAGCCAACCATTCAGGTGTGTTTAATGGGTCCTAATTAGATGCTCATCTAATGGATACAGCTGGGGCAGAAGAAGGAGCAGAGGCAGGGACAGACCTGGAGGGCTGCATATCACCCTATGGAGGGGGAAGGGAAGCTGGGGGCAGCAGCACCCACCACCACCCTGGTTTCCAGCAGGCAAAGCAGGCAGGGTTGCTGAGGTCATTTTGCTACTTGCAACAGCCACCAGTTTGCCCTGGGAGTCGCTCGCTTCTTTGCTCACGCATCCAACTAGCCTCAGTTCAGCATCAACAAGTGCCTGGCACCTCCAAAAACGAAGCACCCAAAGCAAGACAGAGTCCAAGCTGAGGCTGTTCAGCTCGTTGGTGATGGAGGAGAGGAGCGCATCCCACCTCCATCCTGATGGAACTTGGGCAAACTCCTGTGGATGAAGCCTCAGACCCTCTGCATCAGTCCTGCTGGGAGGTCTGAGAGGAATTTTAAGCTGAAAGAGGATAGATTTAGATAGGACATAAGAAGCTTTTTATGATGAGGGTGGTGGGACACAGGAACAGGTTGCCCAGAGAAGTTGTGGATGCCCCATCATTGGAAGTGTTCGAGGTCAGGTTGGATGGGGCTTTGAGCAACCTGATCTAGTGCAGGATGTCCCTGCCCATGGCATGGGGGTTGGACTAGATGAACTTTAAAGGTCCCTTCCAACACAAACCACTCCGTGATTCTATGTTTATATGGTTTAAAAAGCACGTTTGCCTTCTGCTGTGCTCCGGTAGCAGGATGGCATTTGCCCCACGAGTCCACCTAACTCCCACCCATCAGTACCAACCCCCCACAGCTACTGGTTAGGGCTGGCAGCCGTGGGAGGCAGAAAAATCCTGGATGGAGAGTAAATAGGAAGACTCCTTGCCAAAGAAATTATCTGAAGCAGGTGGTTCCAGCTCGGAGGAACTCAATTTATATTCCCAAACGATGTGCCGGGAGCTGCTCACAGCTCCATCAACAAGCACGACGCAGGCGAGGCAGATGTTTCGGTGAGTGCCAGCAGCTGGAATAGGATCGCTGGCTCAGCTTGGCTGCACCCATCGCTCCAGACGGTAATTTGGGAAGTCAGTGTTCGAGGCTCATCCCAAAGGAGTCTGTATCGGGTGGCTGCAGGTCTGGCTGGCAGGATCACACAGCCCTTTCTGATACAAAGCTGGGTAGTGGCGCGCGAAGCCAGGCGGGAGGCAAGGCTCCTGGATTATTTATAGGCTCAAGCCTTGGAAAGGATCTCGGCGCAGAAATGCACAGGGTGTACAGGCTGTGTGTCAGGCTAAAGCAGCCCCATGATGGTGATAATGGGGTCGTGCTGGTACCATCCATGTTGCAGGAGCAGCTCTACCCAGGGCGTGTCCCTGCCAAAGTTTTTTGGCATGGGGGTGTGGCAAATTTTTGGGCATAGACTCAGCGTGGTGGGATGTGGCTTGAGGAAATGAAGCCCTATGAAGGGTGAAGGACACAAGGAGCATGCTAGCAGGCAATGCAAGGCACGAGGCTTGCCCACTGAAGCAGAGGTCATTGGCACAGGTGAACTTTCGGGGCCGGAGTGGGAAGGAGGTGGATCGTGTAGGCTGGGCAGCGGCTCTGCAGGGAGTGCGGCAGAGGCTGCTGCATCACCCAGCCCCATGTGCTTGTTTTATTTTCCATGTGGTGACCAAATGGCCAGTAATGAAGAGCAGCTCTGCAGTGTCTGCTGCCCCAGCCTGGCAGAAGTGTGGGGGGGGTGTCAATGAAACGTTCCCCAGGTGTGACATGGTGAGGATGTCAAACAGGTCGAGACAGCAAAGGCAGGGGTGGGAATACCAAACCTAATACAGTTTTGGAGAGATGTAGGTAAGGCCAAAGGGGATTCAGCAGAATCCACCCCCAACACTGCAAACGGCTCTTGCCAGAGGCCGTGGGAGAGCATGCAGCACACAGGCAAGCCTCAGCCGCAAAGTGCCACCTTCCCAAATTGCCCACAAGGCTTCCTGGAGCCAGGCGTGCTTCCACCTGAGTTGCAACTGAGCTTGCCCACCACGGGGAGAGCCCTCACCATGCCAGCCCAGGGCTGATGGCTGTTTGTACAAGCCATGTACATGCCTGGGCAAATAAATAGGTAGAAACTGGGAGGTGGACTTTCCCTTGGGGCTTTCGGGGTGGCCGAGTGCAGGAGCAAGGTATGAAACGCTGCAAAAGGGACGAGGAAGAGACGGGTGTTGCGAGGGTGTCTCTTTATGGGAAGGATTAGAGCACCTTTAAAGCGCAATGGCATTTAACTGCAGGTGCAAAAGCAGCCAGCAGCCCCTGAGCGGGCACACAGCAAGAGGAGAACAAGCACCAAGACCCCAGCAGCATTCGTGTACACACTTGCCCTCCCCATCTTGCATCAGCAATCATTAGAAAATGGGGTCCACGTGAGACTAGCCGGACCCCATCGACTGTTCGTAGGCAGCATCACCCTGTTTGACTGGTACACCATGCAGGTCAATTAGGAACCAGTGCTGGAGCAGCACCCAGGACTGCAGAGCGCCCGTCAGGACCCCTGCCCATGGGTGCTGCTTCCACGGCGGATGCTCACCTGGGTGCAGAGGCAGGGTTGCTCAGCCCAGCCTAGCCCACCAGGGCTGGGGAGAGGGCAGCCGGGCAAAGGGAGGATGGGATAAATACAGCCTGCAGAAAGGCAGAGGAAACTGCACTTCCTTAAACTGCTGTAAAACATGATGGAAACATTTAATAGAAGCTACTAGGCTGGTATAATTTTTTTGGCTTTTGCCAAGACTTTTGATAAAATCTCACGTCAGAGACTATTAAAGCACCTTATCAAAGGTTAAAGAGGCAAAGTCTTCGTTTGGTGACAGAAAACAAAACCAGGGACCATCTGCTCCTTGAAGCAAAAAGAAGCAAACACCGAGGCACAGCAGAGGCCACTACTGGCATCATTATTATTTAATACTGCTTGTGTATTAATGAGATGCAAGAAGAAGAGAAAAACAAGGCAAGGAAAGCCAACGATAGCACAAACTTACTTTGCTTTCTCAAAACAGAGACAGGTGGGGGGAAAGCTATGCTGTGAGATGTGTTTTACAACACGAGAATTTAAATAATCACACCAAGGTTAAAGTTTTTATATCAAAAGCATATGACCAGCCCCACATGCCAGTGGAAGTGGTTTCAGTGCATTAAACCTAGTATTCAGCACAAGTGGGGCTGAACCAGCTGGTCCCATTTTACCAGCCACTTCATTGTGAATTCTGCAATGAGAAGGAAAAAAAAAAAAAAAAAAAAAATCACTTTCGCTGTCATTTCTTACCCTGGTTTTAATCAGCAATATTTTCTCATGCCTTTGTGATGCTGCAGTTTCTTGGTTATAAACATTGCAGGGGAGGCTGCATTGTTTTATTTAAAACAAAGTTTCTGCTGACATTTAAGAAACAGAACAGGGAGAGTTCACAGGCTGACCATTTTGTAAACACCAAAGATGCAGAACCAAGTCAGAAGCCTACATGGATCAGAAATATTGCTTAGATTTAACCTGGATGTATACATAACAAAGCACTTTGGCCAAAGAAATCTGAGCTGCTAATAATCCATGCTCCGAGTCATCCAAGGAAAAAAGACTGAAAAAATGCAGGCCCTGCACCTGTAAAGGTTAAGGACAGCTGTCACATCCTCCTGCCTGCACAGGAGGCAGCCGGCTTTTATGTGACTGAACAATCTGGCCACAGCACGGAGGGCTCTACCTTCTTTTCTTATTCCTTTTTGCACTTCCTAAGGTGTGCAGAGCAGACTGTTCTTGTGGCATCAGACCAAATCGCTCCAGATCATGGAATTTCTGCTGGAGATTTTTCATGCAGATGGTGAAAAACCCTTTTGGGGGGGTGGGTGGGGAGAAGCCATTTGATCATTTTTTAACTCTAGAAAACCATTCTTTAACTCTAGGAAACTGTTACCTGAAGCAGGTGGTTCCAGCAGTGCGGGCTCTCCCCAGGGCTGCTAGATCCATCACTACTCTTTTACGGTTTTGCTTACAATCCTGCACCAAAAGGACATTCCCCTCGATGCACAGGATTCCCTTTCTGATCCCACACATCCTCCAGCAGCTGTTTCAACTGTGGAGCCCCAGCAAAAGTATGGGGTACATGCACACTGGCTGCAGCAACAGCAACCTGAAGCTGCAGCAGAGATGTGGCTCACCGCTCCTTCTTGGCTTGTTTTTCTGGCAAAGACGCTTTCCTGCCTGCTGCTTGCCCACACAAAGACTCACCCCAGCGCAGGCAGGAGGGACCAGTGCACACGTCCACTGGGACACGTGCAGACCCACCTGAGGATGCTCCACCATCGTCCGTGCCAAGAAGCGTGCTTCTAATTAATCAGTGCAGCCAATTATGCACAGTACCAACCTCCGTACCCTGGTCCTGTTTAGTTTTAGCTCTATAGGGTCACATCCGTACTGGTACTAATGGGCTGCATGGATACCCCTGCATGTGTTTTCCTTCCTGGAGACCCTTTCCCACATCTCTGTCTTCAGATGTGACCATCCCACTCCCAGAAACCATGGGAAGGGTCAGGGGCAGTCCCACAAGGCAGGTACCTCCCTCCCACTCCTGCACGTAACACAGGACATGAGGCAGTGTCACCAGACCCCACCACCTTGGCAGGAATTTCCATGTATTCAGGTTTTCTTTCGGTCATCTTAACCACCTGGAAATCTCAATTATTTTTTTTTCCTCCCTGTATTAAAGAAGTAAGTGTCTAGCCCTCATGGATGTGGAAAAAAAAGAAGAAAATATGATTCAGTTCCCCCTCCCCTCCAAAAAAATCAGAAAGGAAAAAAACCATAAGTCAGGGCTTAAAAATCAGCAACGTTAATTTTTTCTTTTATCTCGTGGTTTTCCTTATGTTTCATGATTTTTTTTTTTTTTAAATGAAGTGCTAGTGGTAGAGGCAATGGCTAAATGCCGGAGAAATGTTAGACCAGAGCATGCAATTACCACCTCTCAAGATATTTATGGGTTTTTTTCAGATTGAAATCATCTATCAAGGAGCACGCAGGCGTGATACAAAGCCAATGCTCAGCAAATCAGCTTGGATCGATGGCAATCAGAAGATCCCAAGATCTTCCACCCCCTCTGAGAGGAGGGAGAGGCACCAAAGAAGGTTCAAATTCCAGGTCAGGACTGCAGGCACTGTGTCCTCGGTTCATCTCTACTGTCAAAACCATCGGTCAAATGCCCCATGGGTCCTCACGGAGAAACAACTTCTGTGTGTCGAGCTTGAAATCCATTATGAGAGCAACACGGAGGAGTCTGAAAATCAATTGATTATACAAATAATATTAGTGACTTCCTAAAGGTGCTCAGTGCTGGGAGCCCCCATGCACCTCTGGTCCTCTGCACCACGGTCCAGGGGCACTATGTTCACTTGGAGATAAAAAGAGTAATTAAAATCAGGGAAGAAAAGCAACATTTTAATTTCCTCTCTTTCTGCTTGTTTTTAGGCAGGACTTCTTCAAAGACGGTTGGACAAAAGGCAGTCTTTGAATTAACAGGCAATTACTTAATTAGGTACTGAATTGCAAATTACAAGAAGCAGAGTGCTTTTTTTATCTATTTGGCAATGTAAAACTGGGTCCTATGCTATCTGTAACACCAAAATCCCGTCCTTTCTGGGGAAAACTTGTCTCGCATGTAAAGCAAGACAAGTTTTAAGTGAGAATGATTTGACTTTTGGCTTTAATTGGTTGAGAAAAGGGTCTTTAGAACCTTTAGTGCAAACCACTTTCAGGTAGAAAAATTAACTGAGAAGATGCTGGAAATCAGATACATCAGATTCCAGTGATTTATATATTAAATGCATAAGAAAAATTGGGATGCTTTGCAAATCAGTGATGGAAAAGGCAAATCCTGTCAGACAAGGAGGCATGTCCTGGCTGTACAGGTTCTTAAACACGGCACAGCTTTCTCAGGTTGTGCTGAACTCATCATCACCACCTGCTTCAAAACAAGTTTACATTTTTTTCGAAGCGTGCTCCAACCCAGATTTTGGGTAAAAAGGTCACCAGCTGACGGACCCAGCCAGGTTGTGGCACTCCTGCCATGGTAACTGCAGCCCTCCATGGGACACACACCGATGGAGACCCCTGGAGATGATACCTGAGGGCTCCTCTGGCTACCTGGGGCCACGGTCTTGGCTCTGCATCCGTAAAAATTTAACGTTGGCCAAATTTTGCCCATTGTCAAGTTCACCTGATCTCCTCGGTTTCCTTCTTGCCCAGCTTTTGGGTGCAACATGGATCAAATGTGACTTTTTGTCCAGTTTCTGGGCAAAATTCAGCACAGGCAGAGGTCCCGGATTTGAAGAGCGCAGGGTCTCCTCAACTCCAGCTAAATTTCCCGCCCAAAATGCTCCCAAACCCAACGTTTTCGTCACTCGAGGACAACATCTCAGAGCAACGAATTTCACAGAGAGACTTGCACTTTACAGAGGAAATGTTAAAATTTGGACAGCAAGGTTTCCCCACCCCAGGAGCTAACATCGCACACCTGCACGAAGCATCCCGCCGGCTGGAATGCAACAAGGGCTTTAGGAAACGGACCCCCTCGTCTGTCCTCGCCCTCACCGCGCTAAGATTGCTTCTGCACCCCGCTTAAAAACCTGCTCTGCACCTCGCTATTACGCTTCCTCCCGAGGAGCGAGCCCCAGCAAGCAGAATGCGTCCCCCCGACCCCTGCAACACCCGCAACGCACCCAGCAG
>VYZV01001950.1:0-24143 GCA_013401275.1 Pandion haliaetus | reverse complement strand
CACAAATTTTTCTTCCAGCCAAAGCATCTTTCTGTAGTCCAAATTGTATCAAATAAGTATGTTGTTTTTATCATGGTGGTGTTGCCTCTGAACTTTATGAAAGGCACAGATTTAAAATCATGAAACCAGGTGTTGGTTACAGTTCTGCAGCTGTAAACCTAAAACAATTCTAATAGACTGCGTGGAGTCTTCCAGAGTAACACAACAGAATTTGTCCTGTATTTTAAAATTCTCTTGCTGTACCTTAGGGCACATCCTGTATTAAAGTTCTGCATCTTCATCAGGAAACTTGATGTCTCATCAGTGCTGGGTCTACATCCCAACAAACCCTTACTTGGATCCATTAATTTAGCAAAATTATGGTAGCTAAGCTCATGTGATCCCTTCTCAGTCCCATCAACTTCAAGACTTCTTAGAGGAATCTTCAACAGAAGACTAGGTCTCTTGGACAAATTTTTGTTAGTGGAGATGTTCACACACACAAAAGTCAATTAAAATGCATGCCCTGTAGCAAAATTCAGCCTTATCCTGTCATTAAACAAGTGATAAAGTAGGCACATCTCCCTCACCATACAAGTGGCGGGGGACAGACATCTCCCCTCAGTAGCTGTGCATGCTCCGAAGCGATGACAAGGCCAGCTTCTGGGAGCCCTGAGCTCCTTAATCCCCGGCACATGCTGTCTTCTGAAGACAGCTTCTTACTGACATCCTGACAGAAAAAGCCCCACAATGTGGCTGTGTGCTGGCAGCACAACTCTATCCTCTGGTAAGAAGAGTACTCTCCTAAAAACTTAGGAGTGTAGACGTGGTCTCCAGGGTAGTGCAGAGGGACAAGCAGCTTTCTCAAGGTCCCAGTCTCCTACGTATTCTGATGCAGAAGAGGTACAGCAATGTATGCCTTTCGGATTAGCTTCCTAGCAGTTGCGAATTATGATGGTTGTCTTCATCAGTGTGTACAGTTTTGTGCTAGAATAAAGTCAATAGGAACATATCAGATTAAGTAAACTGAGCTTGTTATCAAAGCTAGACTTTGTTGAGCTTAACTTCAGCCTCTAAAATTAGGGATCTAGTCTAAACTCAGTGCGGGATTCCTGTGTAGTCAGTGAGAGTATGTTGACCAGGACAGCTGGGATGAATTCTCTCCTTGCCTGTAAGGGAAACAGGTATCTGCACTTCTAGATGGGCACATTGCATGAAATGGATCATACCACATCTTTGGCTGGGTTTCTTAATGCAGGGGCCTGTGGAATAAGCAGCTGTCTCAGAGTGTAAACTCATGCTGGAAGTTTTGTTTGTGGCAGGTGTTTGTCTGAACATTGACAAACAGTCCTGCAGATTTTTTTTTTTTCTTTCTTTCTTTTTCAGGGACGGATAGCGTGTGCCAATGTCCTAAGTGACCTTTATGCCATGGGGGTCACAGAATGCGACAACATGTTGATGCTCCTTGGAATCAGCAATAAAATGACAGATAGGGTAAGATTTTTGATACTTGCTTTTGAAGGAAGACCCAAACAGCTAAGTGTGCTTAGAATGTATTAGGGTATTTTCAACTCAAAGTTTGAACCCTCTTGAAGAAGGCATGGTTTTATTGAATGTCTCAGTTCAACAGTATGAATCTTGTCTCATAAACGTTCTGAGGTCGCTTGCTAAAAGTTCAGTTTTCTGAGGCATTGTAGTCTTCTGCTGCTAATACCTTCATCTGCACCGAAATGGAAGCCCTACTTCTGTCAATTTAGGACAATATTGCTCCAAGGCACCATTTGATTACCAATTCATGTATCAATCTGGATAGATACTTCTGTTTTGCTTTTGCCAGCTTTGTAACATCTCTCTGAAGCAGGAGAAACTGAAATAGATTTTTTTTTTTTTTTTTTTTTTTTTTTTTTTTGTGGAAGTGACCAGCATGTTTGTTTGTTTTGCTGTAGCAAAAAAAGGATGTTTTTTCTTAGAAGGAAGTAAGTAGAAACTTTGCAGATTAATGGAGGCCAAATGTGGTTTGATTTAACTTTGCCTTATTGCACTGCACTGCTGTGGCTGTACCTGATTGCAATAGCAGGGTAGTTTTTCTAAGTTTCCAGAACTCTGATTTCTTTGAAGAATGTTTCTTCAGTGTAAGAATGTCTCTTCACCTCTTTTAGAAAGAGCTGTAAAACCATAGCTCTATGGGATGACATGCAATTTTCAGGAGGCTAAACTTTTTCTAAGGCTGGCTTTTCTGTCGTGAACTATTTGCTGTGAGGGCATTTGGCTTGAGTGATTAAAGCCCTGGACCAGTCTTGAAATGACTAGCACTGCTGTGTATGGAACTCTGACTTCTGTTTTGATCTCTAGGAAAGAGACAAAGTGATGCCTCTAATTATCCAGGGTTTCAAAGATGCAGCAGAAGAGGCAGGAACATCTGTTACTGGTGGCCAAACAGTGTTAAATCCCTGGATTGTTTTAGGAGGAGTGGCCACGACAGTCTGTCAGCCTAATGAATTTATAATGTAAGTTAAATCACTAAACAATCAAAGGCACTGGTCTGAAGGGATACAGTAAAAAAAATCCTTTAAATACAGTGTTGTGATTTTGTGATCTGTCTCCTGTTGAATAAAGCAGGACCTTCTCCTGCTTGCATTTGTCCTTAGCACTCAACAGATGCCACATCTCTTCTGTACTTGTGTTTTTAAACAGGATGTCCTTCTACTTCTCCCCATCCCCCCACTATCTTCTAATCCTATTCACCTTTTGAAAGGAGAGTTAAGCTTCTAACCTGTAAAGGTATTGAAGACTGTTCTGGGACATAAATTTCTGTCATATTTACAAATACATTTTAAACCATCTCCCAGTTACCCTATTAATGGCTGTAGAGAACTACAGAATTGCTGTGTTTACAGCATTCTGTCCATTTAACAGTAGCTGATTTTGAGTGTCCCACTGTGGCATGTTACACTGTACAAATGAATTTGTTTGTGATTGTAGTGATGGTTATCTTATGCCCTGAAGTAACAAACGTCAATTTTTTTCCCTATCCTATCTTACGTCTCCAGTAAATTGAAAGAAAAGATGTAATTTTGTGTGTGTCTGACTGCAAGCATTGTTTTATTCCAAGAAAGAAGGATTAGTACTTTGAAATAAGTTTGCAGCATTTTGCTCAATAATATCCCATGGCAATGAATCCCAGAGGGTAGTTCTGCAATTAGTCAGTTTTTTAACCATGCACAAGATACGTGGGTCTGTGAAAATGTAATTATCAGCACTTACCCTTAATAACATGTGTGAATCTCACTATGTAACTAATATATGAATTCTTTGTTTTCAGGCCAGACAATGCAGTGCCAGGAGATGTGCTTGTATTAACTAAACCCTTGGGAACACAAGTGGCTGTAGCTGTCCACCAGTGGCTAGATATTGTGAGTACACTGCAGAAAAAGAAATAGGGAAGAGGGGTGTGAGTTAAGGGTGACTTTCCTTATTCCCTCAAAACGACAAAGTTGAGCAGTATAAGAAGTACACTGAGGGCTCAGCGGGGAATGATCTAGCACCTCTCTCTCCTTGGTGTGTCAGCCTTACCTGCTTACGTGCAAAACTTTTGGAATCGAGACAGTTTACTATTTTGTGTGTAACGAGCCCATCTTAATTGCATCTAATTCTTAGTTAGTTCTCAGGCATTGCTGTAATAAACAAAGTTGTTTACTAACTGAAAAACAGACTAGCACCCTGGGTAAAATTATGCCCTACTCCACCTGCCAAAGTAATTGGCAAAAGCTTATTGATGGCAATTAGGCCAAGACTGTTGTCTGTGTTCATGGGCTTTCTGCTTGTGTATATGGAAATATATCTACGTTTCACATGTATTACCCTGTGCATTCAATAAGAATATTTCTAGCAGCATTATGTATGTAGACATACTTCCATCTGTTACTGCAGGCAAAAATGTAACTACTGAACTGAAAAGTGACTGCAAAATTGGCATCTGCTTATGTTGTCTGGCTCCCAGTACGTGTCTTCAGAATTATAACTGCTCAGTTTACACTTTTAAAAGATGGATCTTTTCTACTTTTGGGACTACTGAGCCAATAGACTGGCAGAGGATTGAGCTGGAATCTACTTTGTTTTGGCTGTTGGCCACTACATTGTCAGATGAATTCTAAGTACGAAGCTTGTGCTGGCAAAAGTGGGAGAGAACCAGCTTAAACCTTCATTGGAGTCTGAAGAATGAGCAAGGAAAAAGAAATATTTTTCTCCTTCTTCATAGGGTCTGGCCTAGCAATTTTGACCTCTGCAGAATCCAATCAGATATAGGGATCAGGGCCTCAGATAATCTTGATATGAAAATGATGTGAAACAACAAGACACCAATTTTATAGTACGTTTTCTGGCCATAATCTTACTTCTTAACATATCTATTATTGTACTGACAGACAGACTTGCAAATTAAGGATATTCTGAATTTCCACATATTTCAAGTACTTCTAATTTCCTTGACTGTCAACCAGAAACACTTTCTGGTCTGAAAAATGAGGACAGCAAGGAAATCAATCTTCCTATTGCGTGTAAACAGCATATATCTTTGATTGTGTTAGGAAAATTTCTGAGTAGCTGTGCTGCCTTTTCTTAGCTTTGTTTTGTGAAACAGTAGGGAAAGTGAAACTAGAATTACACATCACAAATCTACCCATAAATCAAATTTCGGTAGGGAATTTGACTTTGTATTGAGAAGTATGTGCAAGAAGTACATAGTACAGCAAGTTTATGCATAGGCAAGAATGGAAAACTGGAGTGTAGAGAGATGGGGCTGCAACGCAAATTAAAAAAAAAAAAAACAACCTAAAAGCTGAGGTATTTAAACAGAGCAGTAGCAAATGAGTTCCTGGTGACAAGTGAAAGGAAAATCTAAATGGAGGCAAAATTTGTCCTCCTTGCTTGTTTGCTGCCAGCATCGTTCCAGCAAAGCCCCAGCTGTGTTGCTGGCAGCAGCTGCCATAGGGTGCAAAGGAAGAGACTGAAAAGAGTCTGCAGGGAGCTGAGCCCCATCGGAGCCCCAGGGGACCAGGTCAGGGATGTGCTAGATGGGATAAAGCTGTTTGCTGTGGCTTTGGCTGCCAGGCTGGTGATGTAAACTGATTAGGCTGGTCCACAGCTAGGAACTGGCATCCCTTTGCGTTTTCCTTTCACCTGAAAGGCATGAAAGGGATTGCTGTCATGTGCACCTTCAGAAGGGGTTTTCTAGCCCTTGCTGTTGTCTACAGACCCTTCCCATTTGGAAATCTAAGCTTGCTTTTAAAAGTTGTTTAGGGATTTTTGTGAGCTTTTCTGCCTCTGTTTCCCATCTACTAATCCCAGTACCTGATTGCTATAGTAGAGAGGAATTTGCATCTAATTTGTATCCTACCTGTGTTTGTGGGTCTTTGATCCTCATCCTTGAGTTCTGCTTCCACCTCATTTGTTATTTCCATTCCCATCATCTGACCAGTTTCCATCACGTGATCAGCCTCAGAACTGTGTTTTTGAAAACTAAGGCAGAATGACTGTCAGGTTTTTCAGTCATACCCGCAGTAAGAATAAATCACTATTCTGTCCCCTCTCCAGTAGCCCCTCTTTTTTTTTTTTTTTTTTTTTTTTTTTTTTTTAAACGTGCTCTGTCTTACTTAATTGGTCAGACCCAGTTCAACCTAATGTCAGAAGCTTTAATCTTACTGCTATACTTCCTTGCTTTTTAACAAATTATTTGTTTTGGCTGACCAGTCTTTCCCCCTGTTGCCATTTCTAGATTTTCTCTTACACCCCTCAGAGTCAGCACTCATTCTTTGACAAGATCCTTCCCCAGTGCTGCATCATATACCAGTTCTTAGTAGTTTTTGCACCTTTGGTTTAGTAAGAAGTTTGTTCTATGCATTTATTCTATGGAATGGCATGTAGGCACTGTGGCTTCAAAAATTCTATTTTTGTTTACTTTCAGTTCTCTAATTTTATTTCCATTGCAAAAAAGAAGAAAATTAAACCAGTTTGTAGTGTTGCTCTTAACAGCTAAATGGTTGCTTTGTTTCATTCTGGATCTGGAATTACTTCAGCTTTGAATGAAACAATTGCCCTTTATAAAGGTACCATTTCCTAAATTGTTCTGAGACCCTTTTGGGATGAAAACCATTGCTTAGAATGTGATGGAGGCATGAGTCCATACAAGACACTGGAGAATGGGTGGAAGGAGATGCTGGTATTAAACTGTAAAGGAACTGTTATGAAACTGCCTTAATCCTAACTCACTAGAGTGATTACGTCCTGCCTTAGTATACATTCCTCAGACCTGGACTTGTCGATATCAGTGGCCTTTCTTGATCAAAGTGTCCAGATGTGAAATCAATAATTTTCTCTTAAAAAAACAAGAAGCCAGAGATTACCAATCTCCACATCCAGCAACAAAGTTCTTCTCATTTGGCTGCGGAGTTCAAGCCAGAGAGTTGCCTTGAAGGAGTTCTTTGCCCTAGGGTAGGTTATTCCACTCCACCCCACTGCTGAAAGCAAGATTTGAGGTGCCTAGTGCCTAACAGATCTTTAAATTAACTTCACCTAGGTACAGCAGAGTAAGACACACACCTCTAACTGTTGAACCTTTTGCCCCTCTTTAACTGATTGTAAAAAAAAAAAAGTGCATTTTGGATGAAGGATTTTTTTTTCAAGTGGTAAGGGTGTGTTTTAAAATACACAGCTGAAAATCTAAAATAATTCTTGATTTCATCCATTAGCCAGAAAAGTGGAATAAAATCAAACTAGTGGTAACGCAAGAAGATGTAGAACTAGCTTACCAGGAAGCAATGATGAATATGGCACGACTGAACAGAACAGGTAAGAAGAGGTGTGTGTGCTGGGGGGGACGGAGGGGAGGTTATGGGTTTTTCCAATTCCATACTTAATTTCATTTCACTGCCGTGGGGAAATGTGGCACAGCTGCTTTATCCCTTCCTTCTGCCCCATCGTTCTGCTGTTCAGTGTTTGTGAAGCAAGCAAATTAAAATCAAACGCCCTCTTGTAATTATACAGCAAAAACACAAATGCTGCTGGAGATGATTATGACTCATGTGAGCGCTGCAAGTAACAACCCAGTGAGTTAGAGGATGTTTTAAAGGGAAATATATTGGATTTGTTCCTTCTTATCTTCTGTGACTAGAGAACCGATGAGGGCTTGACTGTAATAAGGTTAAAAAAATTTGAAATAGAATAAAAAAAGAAAAGCTCTTCATTTTTGTATGCTTCAATTTAAATTTTTATTTTTTAATTTTGTCATGTTACGTGCTTCCCAAAGTGTGGTATATGTAGCACATGTTTTTATTTTCTGGTTTGTTTGGGTTTTTTTTCCTGTTTTTGTAGGTTTGTTTTGTTTTCTTTTAATTTTGGTAGGAGGAAGGTTCTGCTTTTACCCTAGAAATTTTAATCCAGGATTTCCTTTTGTTCAAAGTATCTTTGGAGGAGCAGAGAATTGAATCAGATGTTTCCTTACTTCTCAGTTGAAGGAACAGGGATAGTTAAATATCTCTTCTCCCATTTACTCAGTTTTCATTTGGTATTTGTTATGTCATCCCACTGGTTTTTCATTCTTTCATGAAGTCTTCCAGGAAAAATAAATGACCAGGGTTGCCTTAGTGAAAAAGAACTCGGTCCTGTTCATGTATTGGGAAGCACCAAAGAAGGGCAAAGCATTCTTGGTTTTGTTTTTCTCCACTCACTCTTGTCAGGCACTTTTAAATATTCATAACTGGAGCTATTGTCTGCATGCAGAGGTGCCCTTCTCCCACCCAGGGCTCTGTAGTTGCAGATGCCCAAGAATTTCATGAATGCATAGGTGGGGAGGCTGGGGCGCTTCCCCTATGACCTGCAGGCTTTGTTCTTAAGCTCTTAAACTTTAAGTGTCCAGAACTTAAGTTCTTATGTGATCTGTTTTATGGAGTGGCAGGGGAAGAGATGTGACAAAACTGACCCAGGATGAGTCTGGTCCTTGCCCTTAATGAAGCAAAGCTGAGCTCAGAGCCTCTCTGGCCCTCAACTTTGGGAAGTCTGAATCTAGAGTAAACCCCTGTTTCTTAGACTGCTAATATAAATTAGTAGCACATGTCTAACAGCAGCATGCTCATAAATAGAACTTGGGTGCTGGATTTTCAGCATGATTGAATACCTTAAATACAAGTTGAAGTTTTTAAGGGTTACATGCAGTATTGGTGAATTCCAGTTCCCTTCAAGCATGAAATTTTTTTTTATTTTATTAGTTTAAACAGTAACCCAACCTGATTCGAATTAAAGGTGTGCAACTTCATTTAAACTGTGCACAATATTGTTGAAGCATTGCTTTTCCTCATTTTTTTTTTTCTGATTTGTTTTTTCTCCCTCTGTTGTAGCTGCTGGACTCATGCACACTTTCAATGCACATGCAGCTACAGACATCACAGGATTTGGAATCCTGGGGCATGCACAAAACCTTGCCAAGCAGCAGCGAAATGAGGTGTCCTTTGTTATTCATAACCTTCCTGTTCTTGCTAAAATGGCTGCTGTCAGTAAGGCTTGCGGCAATATGTTTGGCCTCATGCATGGGACTTGTCCGGAGACTTCAGGTAGGTGACAGTTGTATCACCCTCTTTCTTGCCTACCCCTCCAAGTTAGAATTTAATAACGTTACAAATGTACAAGTCATGTGCTTTGCATTCAAAATCACAGTTGGTTTGGCGTATAGCCAAGCTAATGAGCATTAGCCACACAACTGTTCACAATTAACATCTTCAGCCTAACTTCCAAACCACCATCCTATTCTGAATGCCTTCTACTTCCTTATAACACACTATTGTAGAAACCCTTGCTGTATCTAGAACATTTTGCAGTTAGAAGTTAGTGATGATTCTGAATTCTTTTGAAACCTATTTTTCTCTTAGCTGTTAACTCCAGAGCAGTGAATATCTGAAAATCCCAGCACAGCTGACACAGTTTTCTAAAAGGTAAAGCCACCTGCAGTAGGTTTGCCAGTCAAATGAGTGGTGTTTTGTTTTTCTTTATGAATATGTGTGAAGTTTCATGCTGAATGGGCCAATCTCGGCAGCTGAGGCCTTCTCTGTCTACAGCATACAGACATCCAAGAATATAGATTTTCTGCCTTATGTTTATGAAATCTGACTTTAAGGGACTGTGACTAGCAGCAAAAAAAAAAAAAAAAAAAAAAATTTGGTGTCTGACCCATTCATTACTCGATTTCTCTATTTAATAAAGCTGCCACTTGCAGTGACAATGAATATAATAGCCATATACTGAGAATTGGGCTGTGGACAAACACTTAAACAGTCATCAGGTGATAGGAACTTTGGATGTTTTTGAAGTTGTCTTATGAAGTGTAGGCCCCTTTGCTGACTAGCATGATCACTGCTGCTGGAAGTCTCTATGCTTCATTTTCCCCTTGAATCTTCTGTCCCGTTCCATTTTGTTTTTCTTCTTTAATCTGACTTTTTTTTCTCTTTGGGAAATGGAGATGATGTAGCAACAAATCTGTCTTTTCTCTTATCTCATTTCCCCACCCTCTTACTGCTCTCCAAAAGTATTATCCAAGTTCTCTGCAGTTCTCAACAGAGGGGGCCCCTTGAAGCAAAACAGTCCGAAGATCTGGAAAGAAGCATCACAGTGAGAGCCATAAACTTTTCCCCTAGTGAATACACAACTTACCACGATCTGCGGAATTGTTCCTTAGCCATCTGTGTTTAAACAGACACTCTGTCCTACAGAGACTGTATGGCTCAGATGATGTGTAATAGGATATGGGACGTGAACCCTTTCAAGAGTTCAAATCCAGCGTCAGTCAGCAGGGACCAGAAATATCTGGTGGCAGTTTGGCAAGCTGTGTCAGTAAGGTTGGTAGCACCAGACAGATTCTTACTACCCAGGAGTCCACATAAGCAGCGCGCTAGAAGCATTTGTTATCAGTTGCAAAGAGTCCAAAAAATAGCATGGACACAGAGCTGGAACGGTAAGCTGATCTTTCAGGTGAGTGGCTGTTGTGGTCTGTATAGCATTTGGCGTGGGAATGGTTTAGCTGCAAACTGAGCGCTTGAGTTCAGAGCTGCCCATCCTGCACCCTGGGGATATCCAATTTTGTCTTTTGACCGAAGGAATGTAAAACGGTGCGTGTGTACGCACTGCTGTGAGAGTACTTGGAAGTGGAAAACGGTTGACTTCAGAATCTTTTGGGACTGAGAGCAAGAGGTGTCTTTGAAACACTGAACTGCTTATGTTTCAACATAGATTGATGATGATGGAAAAACCAGTAAGACATATCTGGTTATTTGTGAACTTGGTGCCTCAAAACAGGTATATTTGATTTAATCATAGTGTTGCATTTCTCGCATTAGAGGTGGCTACAGGGATATGTTACAGGGCAGTGTCTGCCGAATATTAGACAGATCCATAGCCACGTGGACACAATAGCTCTGGTCTGAAAGCTGTATAACTGCAGTCCCATAGGCTTTTGGCTTATGCTGGATAGCCTGACACATTGCAGCAGTATGTATTAGCTTGGGCATGGTGTGCTGGGATGGCTCATTAGCATTCAGACCCAGGCTGTTTGCACACTTTGTATCCTGGGGTTGATTTATATGAAGGCAAGCATCTGCCTTGCTGCGCCTGTATGTCCAGTTGTGAGGATGCCTTTTGGGGGGGCTGCTCAAGGCTGTTCATACGGTAATACAGATCTGCTCTTTCTCTGTTGTCTTAAACTTCCAGAAATGCTCTGTCTGTAGCTTCTTCATCTGTGAACAGATGTTTTTCAGCAGAGTGGGCAGGCGATGAGAAATTTACTGGAAAATGATTTGAATGGATTTAAGACTGTTTTTTCCAGGGTGCATTTGCTGGGCACCTGTTGACAAAAGTCAGTGTTGGAAAGATCTATTATGTCATCTGTTCCATCCTCCATGCGCTCTTGCTTATGGTGTATTTTCTTAAAACTGCATTTTTACATGATTTTGCGCTCTCTTTTGGGTAACTCTTTGGTAAAGGTTAAACTTGCAATCAGGCAGTTAGTTTCAAAAAACTTAATTCTGTTTACTAGAGGGGCTGCTTGCAGAAATAAGTTACAAAGTTACTCTACATGGGATATTCATGCACGTGTGTATTTTTGCCAGTCCTCTGCTAATAAACTGTTGGCTGGCGTTGGCCAACTTTTTTAGTGTGGTAGAGGTATCTCAACAACACAGTGTTTGTGCAGATTTTGTGGAAATAGGCAGATGGGTAGAAAAGAAGGGCTATGTTAGTGCATGACGAGGCAAGGCTAATGATCTCATCCTTTTGTTAGTCATTGTGGGAGAAAGCCACTAGTAGGAGCAGGGACCCTTGGTTTCAATTCATGAACTGTTTGTATCTCTGCTCTTAATTGCAAAGCTTTGTCTAGTCTGCTTTTGAAGTTTTCTGTCCAGTTACCTGCTTGCACTAGAACAGTTAAAACAATGTTCAAAAACCTCCAACCAAAAAAATGCTTAGATTTTTAGAAAGGTAAACCAAGACAGATACCAAGTGTCCTTTCAAGACCCGAAATAAGCGTGCAGCAAGCTCTCAAACCACCACGGCCATTTGTTCATTCTGTTTGCAGCCCGTTTGCCTTGTCTTCAGCAGTGGCTGACGCAGACCTCAAACTTGGTATGCCACGAAATACTGCTTCCTTCAGTGCAGAGTGGCACTGCTGCTTTATTTTCCACAGGCACGTTGCAACAACTTAAACTTATGGTGGCTGTGACCTTGCACAGGTGAAGACTTCTTGTAGTTGTCCATGGGACAAAAAAAGGCCAGTAACATAGAATAGAATAAAACACATAGTGGAAAACCTTAAGGACTTACCCAAAGGGTTAAAGAGACTGGTCAATCTACCAAAGAAATAATTACAATCCCTGCAGATAGGAATCCTACTACTGATCAAGAGCAGCTTATAGCCTCTGTTAAGGATTATTGATCAAACTGTGGGATACAGCCAGTAGGTGGGAAGTGATTTTTTTGATTGGAAGCTGGGATTTTGTACATTTTTCTGATCTTGCCAAAGAATGTTAACAGGGTATGTGTACAAGTTTATACAAAATCGCAGAAAGAAGCTGTGTGAGGGAAAGAGAATTGACTGAAGATACTTTTGTGCTCTTACTTCCTTTTTTACCATACTTTTGTTCCTCCTTTCTGGCTAGTTAGCACATTCTGTGCACTACCACTTGTAAACCTCTTCCCTGACTCACTTGCACCACAGCGTAAGTTTCTCTTCAATTTGATTTGGAGCCTTCCTTGGGAATGGCACATAATTCCATTGCAATTGATTTCTCTGTTACATCTGGAGTACCTTAAACACTGTCTATAAAGCTTCTGGGTTTTTTTGTTGTTTTTAATGGAAGTACCTGGCTGTTACGTTCTGAAATGTCTGAGAGAGGTAGGCATTATTCTGGATGGCACGCTCATTTGCTTCATATAGAACCTAAAAAATAACTTTCACACTTCCGCATATCCTTATAAATAATTCCTCATGTTCAGTAGCTGTTTCTTTCTCACAGCCTTAAATTAAAAGTGTCTTTAGTCACCAGTGAGAGGATTGTTTGCTTGGAAAAGCAAACATAAAGGTGCCCAAGGTGCTAAGAAGCTAAGGGCCGTAGAGGAGAGGTGGCACTGAACCCAGGGTGGCCAGCTCAGCAGGTGGCCCTTTGCCCCCAGGGTTGGCTCAGAGCTGGTGGCACAATTTGTGCTGCCGGTGGCTGCCCTTCAGACTTTGGGTCAAATAACTCTTTAAAAGTAAGCAAGCCTCAGCATGTGCCCAAATTCCTGTTTGAGTGAATATACTCTCTTGCCTGTGTTCTCCAAATATTTTCCAATGGGAGATGATATTTTAACATCCCTTACAAGAGGCTGCAGTTTGGTCAGAATACAGCACAGTGTATAGACACGAGCTGCGCAAACTGCATGTAGCGTACAATGCTTTGAGGTTTAATTACTCATCTGCAGATGAGTTTGCTGCTCTGTGTTGCAGTGCTTCACACGTTTGCAACATAGCATAAATGTAAATAAGGTAAGGGATATAGAAAAGCTGAATACTCTAGTAATAAAGGGTAGCACCAAAATATTTAATGATTTGGTCAGAGCTTCCTGGAAATTTGTGCCAGAGCTGACACTGAAACTCATTCTAGTAAATTCACTTGCCAAGCCACTTTTTTCAATGCTTTGGGATTCTTCAAATGGAAGTGTTCTTAGGTTTAATAACTGAATGGCAAGCTTGCTAACTAGTTATTGTACTGCTTCTAAAAAGCATTGATTAGTAAATAAAATATTTTCCAGTTGTCTCCGAGAAAAAAAATCTTATGGGAAAGGCTAAAAAAGGTTAGAAAATTCTCTAAGAAAGGGGTCAAAAGGACCATCACAGGGAGCACTGGCTCAAGCCTATGTTTAATTTTCTGCCTCTTGCATTCTCGGTAATAGATCCTACTTTGATGAATGATTTCATTGTGGGCAATGGGATTACTCGCAGAATCAGCTGCTACCAATATGTGGTTATAGGTATCTGAATATGACCTTTATCCAAAATGTTTCTGTGTAGAGGCACTTTGCAGTCCTCTGTTGGAAGTTTACAATGCCAGTTTTGTTTCAGTATGTCATTCATTGGCATCAATACGATGTCCTTCTGCCAACATCTTTTGTGTGTATTTGGCTTCATTTACGTACCCACTGAATTCAGGCACAAACTTCTTTCTGTAAAGCAAGAGCTCAGACTTCCACCGTGTCTTCTCTTGGAGTCCTTGGAGTTCGACAGAATCCACTGAAGTCACCAGGTGCTTGTCTAAATAGGGATTTGACAGATCAAGGTTGAAATGCTTTGCGATCAGACGTTTTAATGCTCTGCTTTTTTTTCTTTGCAGGAGGCCTTCTCATCTGTTTACCACGAGAACAGGCAGCACGCTTCTGTGCCGAGATCAAGTCTCCAAAATACGGCGAAGGTCACCAAGCGTGGATTATCGGCATTGTAGAGAAGGGCAACCGCACGGCCAGAATTATAGACAAACCACGAATCATTGAAGTCGCACCACAGGTGGCCACTCAGAACGTGAACCCGACGCCTGGTGCCACCTCTTAATATAGATGAAATAGCTGTTTGTTTTTAAATAGATCTATTCCTTTATCATCCTACAATTTAAAGAACTGTAAAAAGAAAAGAAAATTTGTTGTGTCTGCACATCTGGTGGCCTTAGGTCAGTTTATGAGTGGATACAAATAATAAAATAAAATCCATTGCCTTTTTTTCCTGTTACATTAACTGAAGATGCACCTAATCTTGAGGCAGCTTCTGAGTTGAGAATTATATTGTTATCCAATACTGTTGATTCATTTTGAATCTTTAGACACTTATCTCTTGCCGCATAGGCTCTTTTTAAAGGTGCTTTCACGTAGCACAGACATTACCAGTAGTAGTGTCAAATAGCAGTTTGTGTCCTTTCATTATATGTATATTTATCATAAGTCTAATTTTGATGCCTTGAGTGATATTCCAGAAAGGCAATAAATTGATAAGCGACACAGTGGGTATACCCAGTAGTAAGAGAGTTGCATGATTACATTCAATCTTTGATTTTTTTTTTTGTTTGTTTGTTTGGTTTTTTTTGTTTTTTTTGTTAAGGTTTAGTCTTACCAAGAGCATCTACGATCCTGGACATTGCTTGGTAGTGCACTCTGTTTAAACGAGCAAGTGCTGACTTTGCATGGAAAGCACTTCAGAGTCGAAGGAGTCATTCTTGATTTCATTATTTGTAGACCTGACAATATTTACTGTATTATCAATGATTGTTTTCTTTATTGATAGTAAGGAAAAATAATTCTTTTTTTTTTTTTTTTTTGCAATGTGATTGGATGTGCTATAGTGCAACAAAGGTTTTGCAGACCAAAAGGAGGTTACTGTATAATATTCATTTACAATTCACTATATAAATAACTACACAAATAATTTTTAAATATAATCAAACTAAAATAAACCTCTGTTCTGTGGATGGTAGTGTTTAATACATTTTATATTTTGTATAGTGATTACAAGCCTTTTTTGTTTCTTTAAAATCAGCAGCTGTTTAGTATAATTCTTAGTATTATTTTGTTCTTTGCTCAAATACATTTTTCTGCACGCTTTTGTGATCTGTGTTTAAAATCTACATTGCCAACATTGCAGCTTGAACTTAAGCTTGTTATTCAAAATAAATATTTAATTTTTTTTATTGCTCTTGTACAAGTGCATGAACTTTTTTGATTCCTAGCTGCATTACAAACTGGAAAGAGGATGAATCCTCATTTTTTTATTTTATTGCAAGTGTAATTATATTGATAATTGTTATTAATCCTTTGGTCAATTCTGCAAGCTGTGATGTCCAGTGGTAATCTAGAATATCTCTGCCTGCATGCCAAAGTTGGGGGCAAGTAGGTTATCTCCAAGTATATTATCCACTTTATTTTGTTTATTTTACTTATCAGCACAAAGTATGCAACGGTTTTGAATTGTTTCCTCTGCAAGTCCTCCTGGCTGTGCCTGCTGTAAGCTAGACAAGGGTTCGTGAGCAGCCCTGTAAGTGGAACGGATGCTGAAACCCATCTTTTCCCTGGCGGCACGGTAAGCTGCCCCGTTGCAGCAGGCTCACTGCGAACTCTGCTCTGCTGAGCACACCATGCGGATGGGACTGAGTGTGCTTCACTGAACCAGCTCTTTCCAAGCCTTACCCAGATTGTGGAATTCGCTCCTTGACTTTCAGACCAGGAGGAAGAAAATCTTGGATAATTGTTACTGCTACCAGCACGAATTACAAGGGCTTCTGTCTATAAAAAATGAGTCACTAGAGATGAATCAGTCTTGTGCATCACGCAAGGTTTAAATTTCCAGTCTTGCTCCTAGTGACCACTCTGGCAAAACTTGGCTCATCTTTTTTTCCACTCAGTAGTGGTCTCAACGGACACCTTTTGCAAAGCTAGATTTTTTTTTTTTCTTTTTTTTCCCCTTTGTGGTAGCCTAAACCATGCAGAACCTCACGCTCCTTTGCCTGGAGAAGAAATCTGCGAGTTACGTGTTCGTCACAAAACTTCAAAGTAGTAACTGAGTTTTTGACTTTGCTTTGGGGGGAAAAAAGAAAAGTGTTAGGTTTTCCACAGCAGTTCTGAAAATAAAGCATCAAAAACCAATCATCTGTGCAAAAAATACTGGTTAATTCCTTTTTTTTTTTTCCTGCCTTTTTGTGAAGTTTGTTCTGTATCCTGATACAAAACCATGAAGTGGCTTCTGTTCATTTGTTTTATGGTCATGGACAATACTGTTGCTAAATAGGTAATTTTATTAGATTAAAAAATCCCAAACTACATCAAATGCGTGCAAAACAGTTTACTTCTGTTTGAAAGCACTTGTTACAAAGATTTGTTGTATTTTAAACTGCTGCTAGATGCGTGTAAGCTCACCCTGAGCAGAAAAACATACTAGTTGGTAGATATTGGTTGGTTGTTTTGGTTTGGTTTTTTTTTTCCCCTCGTCATGTTGATTAGTTCATCAGCCAGATGTGAAACCAACACTTCTCCTTCCCTAGACGTGTGCCTTGAATGGTAGAAGGTTCATCTTCAAGGGGAAGGGTGTGCGGAGGAAGGCTGCTTAGCCACCAAGGTGAGTGGAAATTCGCAACCATCACACCAACCTTTCATGGCAAGAAGTGTTTTCGTTTGAATTTTCAGAGGAAAACTTCCCTTTGCAACCTGCAGAAGCCAGCTATGAGCAAAACCCCTCTCGGGTGAACTGGCTGTCGAAGCCTTCTCACGATGTTTCGTGATGGCTGGAATTTGCATCCCAAAGTGCTTCCTGGCTTGGCCGGCTGAAATGTGCTGCTGAGTGGGTGATTATTGAGTTGGGAAGTCCTCTGTTAGCATCTGCTAATCAGTTAAGGAGTGCAGTGATATGTGTAAGTTTTATGATTTGTTTTGCTAACCAAGCATAAGCTGTAGCAGGGTATATCGTACAGGGCTAGCAAGTCCTAAGTCATGCACCTTTAAGCAATAAACTTAAAGATCTCATTTTAAACGAAGTTTTTTGAGATGCTGGCATCCAAAAGCTATGAGAAAGCGACAGTGAACAGTTGTTTTTATTAGCTGTGTCCAGTCATTTAGGCAAATGTTATGTACTTTGGTTGGCGTACACAGGTGCCTCTGCATGCACCAACTTCCATCCCTCAGTCTGTATGAGAAGGCTGCTTGTAAAACTCCATCGAAGTTGAGAAGAGTGGAGATTAAAAAGAAATAATTTAATAATTGGAATATTCACTAGCCTAATCAATACATTTGATAAGTAGCATATATTCTTGGAAAGCTAGTATCTCTTATCTCTTTAGTATGTTGGTTTCCTCAGCCTTTTGCTTTTCCCCCTGCATCAGGGGAAAAATAACACTCTTAAAAGTGTCTGTGGCAGTATATCAAGTCAGAATAGTTTTGTCTTTTTTTTGTATTGTTTTGATTTCACGTTTTGCTAGAGATTCAGGACTGACCCTTTTTTACTTAGGAGGTGTGAAAATTAGTGTGAATGCTGCAGTGAGAGGGCAGCAAACCTGAGTCACTGTGGGGGGAACAGATGGGCATGATGGCCAATACTTACTGATTTTTTTTTAATTATTATTATTATTTTTACTGATTTTTCACTGAATGTCTGGCAAACAGTTGGGAAGAGTCACCTTCTAGGTGCACGTCTGCATTCTGACCACAAGATATAATTGGCAACCTTTGTGGCTGGTGCTTCAAGAGGGGAAAGGTAATAAAATTTCCTCTTATTCAGTCTTTGGATAGCCATTTTTCCCAGGCTGGGTGGTCATGAGGGAGGAGGGGATCCCTTTGGGGATCTGTAGGACCTCAGTGGGTGCAGAAGTCTCCTTCACAGAGATGTTGCTCATCAGCTCACTAACTGCTGAGGTCAGCTGGCATTGCAAGAGCCAACCATGAAGGAAGAGCTTGGGGTTTTTTTAAGCTCTTAGTGCTCAGGGCTGGCTATGATGGATCCAGCTGTTGTCTGGTACTTCTGAAGGCATCTGTGTCTAGGAGTGGGTGGGCACCTACAGCTCAGAAGTGAGGGACAGCTGTAGCCCTGAGACCCTGTTTCTCAAGCTGGAGAGGGAAGGCAGGCGGCAGTAGGTGGGTGGGGGTTGCTCAAAACTTGAAATTCAGCAGAGGCCAGGAACTAGAGACAGGACCCTGCTTTTGTGGAAGGCAATGCTCTTCAACTTGTCTCTTTACACACCATGTGTCCTCCACATGGATTTCCTCAAAGTGTGTCTAAACTAGCTTTAATCTGGCTTGCTCTGCTTCCAGCAGCAGCAGCAGTTTAGACTTGATCACTTCAGCACAGGCTTTGCTGCTCCATACTCCGATTCCAGTTATGTACCTTGTTGCCTGCCCCATTTCCAGACCATGACACTATCTTTCCTTCTGTCACCCAAGACAGACATATTTAAGCTAATGCTGATATTCCAACCAGTGTTGTTTTGTGCTTTTGCTTGCAATGTTGACATATTTTCTGTTGTATTTTTTTAAGGCATGAAAAAGCTGTTGCCCCACATCTCCAACCTTCAGAGAAGGGGAAATAGTAACAACAGAAAAATGGTCCTGATATTTCTGAGGTAAAAATAGATTTTTGTTCAGATGCGTGTTCCTTATCTTAGTAGGTCCGTTGGGGAATGCTCCTACCACCATAGTTGAACTCGCAGAATAATTTGGTTTGGAACACATGCCTTGCAGTCTCCTGGTCCAAAGCAGGGGCAACCTTGAGGTCATCTTAGGTTGCTCAGGCCTGTGTGCAGTCAGGTTTTTAGTATCTCCCAGGCCAGAAATTTCACAATCTCTCTGCACCCCATTTCAGTGTTTGGCCATCCCCATTCTGCAGAATTTCCTCTTTACATCTAACAGGATTTTTTTCTTGCCGCAGTTTGTGCTTATTGTCTCTTAATTTTGCTGTGAACTTTCAAGAAGGGTTTGGCTGTCTCCTCTGTCTCCACCCATTAGGTACTTGCAGACAGCTGCAGGATCTCCCTGGAGCCTTCTCTTCAGGCTGAGCTGCTTTCTCAGCCTTCCCTTATGCATCATGTGCTTCAGCCCCCTCATTTTAGTGGCTCTCCACTGAACTCACTCCAGGATGTCAGTGTCTGTGCTGGGGAGCCCAAAACTAGACAGTGTCCAGATGTAATCTCACAAACTGCCTCATGGAGGGGAAGAACCCCTTCCCTTGACCCTCTGGCCACACTCTTGCCAATGCAGCCCAGCACGCAGTCAGCCCTTTTCATTGCAAGCGCGCACTGCTTGCTCATACTCAACTTGTCTGTCGAGTCCTTTCCTGCAAAGCAGCTTTGCAGGCAGGCAGGACCCAGCTTGTCCTGCAGCACGGGATTACTCCATGCCAGGTACGGCACTCTGCCTTTGCTGAACTTGTGGGGTTCCTGCCAACCTTGACCTTTGTGAAGACAGGTAACGATACTTGCCTTGTTCTAGTCATCAGGAACCTCTCCTGGTGCCAGGAGAGAGAGCAGCTTTGCAGTCATGTTGTCTCCTACAGATAAATCCCACATGGTCCCACAGACTTGAAAACGCCCAATGAATCTGCTTCAGAGGTCTGCAGCTCAGTCTGCTGCAGCGTGGGTGGGCGATACTCTGTGGCCCCAGACCCCACTGCTCAGCACAGGGAAGCTGACAACAGACCATGCCAGCAAAGCCCAAGGCAGAAAAGTCATCGAGACCCTTGACCTTTTCCACATCCTTTGTCACTCTGTCCCCCTATTTTGTTCTCCATTGGGTCCACGTTTTCCTTTCCCTCCCTTTCACTGCTAATGTATCTGTAGAAACCCTTCGTGAATCTTCTGGTGATGAGAGATGAACCTGCGTGTCGGTGGTGGATTTTGTTGTTGTTCTTGTTATCGTTGCATCTGCATCTGTTTTCCCTGGCATCTAAGTTAAAAAAAGCTAATTTTGCCGAGTTGGAGCAGCTGCCACTTCCCACCACAGTAAATTAAGCTTTCAGAAGACCTCATCTTTGGAATTACAGTTCTGATCATAATGTGAATTTTAATAGTCAATTGAGATGCTTATTAAATTATAACACTGTGCATTAGGACTGTTCCTGTACTGCTGGAGAAATCTTGATCGTTTCATTTTTATTCGTTTTGTGATTTAATGAATAGAAAACATTAAAACTAAAAGCCAAATGCAAAACAGCTGTATAAAAATGTTCTATAAAATTCAGGAAACTGACAGACATAGCTGTAAAAATGCTTTGTGAAGACACAGCCCCTCTTAAATGCCATTAATTTCAATAAAAAGATGAATGCCACCATCAGTTTTCTTAAAAAAGAAAATCTCTCCTTTCTTTTGCCAGGTTCATAAAATACAGTCTGTACTGTAGTGAAGCTTATCAACAGGTTTGAAAATGATTCACTCTGGACTGGTTTGGGTTTGTTTTTAATAAAAATCAGATTAAGATGCAAAGGACAGGGTTTTTCATTACATGTCCACACACTTCTGTTTTTAGGGTGCATAGCTACACCACAACCAGCTGTCGTGCCATTGATGTCACTGTGTGGTTCTCGGTGCTACAGCCCAGAGTGGTGCCAGCAATGCCCAAGATCGATGATCTGTTGTATTAAAAGTTTGATTGTGGACTATATTAGCGTGAGGGTACAAATAAAGGGCTGTCACCTCAACCACCCACTCCTCAGTGCCAAGGTGGATGAATCACTTTGGGGTGTAATGTAACAGGGTCGTACAGTGACATGGCAGTTACTGCATAAGCCAGTATTACTGGTAGTATTATCAAGATTACCAGAGAAGCAGTAAGTAAAAAGGAATAATTGTATTCAATGCACAGAAAGATTAGGTTTTTGAGGCTCTTCTTGTTTAAAAATACATATATATATATATATGTATGTAAGCATGTATTACGTATGTATAAAAGCACCTTAGTTCTCAAACTCCTAAGTCAGGACAGCAAAATCACTAACTACTTTTTGTTTATTTTTTTTCAGGTATGAAAGACACCTTTGCATAAGATACTGTCAAACACATACCAGTGGAAGAAATATCTATGTTGGAAACAGGTCTGTGTCAGAATTGGCGTGTGTAGTGGTGGTGTTCTTTATCTTTTCATAGAAACACAGAATCATTTAGGTTGGAAGAGACCTTTAAGATCATCGAGTCCAACCATCAACCATGCCCTCTAAACCATGTCCTGAAGTGCCTTGTCTACATGCTTTTTGAACACCTCCAGGGATGGTGACACCACCACTTCCCTGGGCAGCCTGTTCCAATGCCTAACAATCCTTTCGGTAAAGAAATTTTTCCTAATATCCAATTTCGATGGGACTCTTAACTGAATTTTGAAACAGATGAAGATTTATTGAGGTTCTTGTTTCAGTTTGGATTGTGAAGGCAATTGCAGTATATATCTGAATTGTAAATAGACCTTTCAGTGCAGTTCTGATTAGGACTTCAGTAATAAAACTGTTACGCTTGTTGCTTTTTTTTTTTTTTTTGTCTTTCCCTTCCTCCTCACTTAAATTTGATTTGAGGGACTTCTATTAACTTTCTGTTTACCTATGACTAAGAGTTCTCCTATAGCTCAGGAGTCAAAGGTCTGATTTTGTTGGCAATGAAGGGCTGGGTCCATTCATCGTACCTGTACACTTGCCTCTGTGACTACATCAGATCAGTTTGAGGGATTTTTTTCTGGGTTCCTAACCTTGTTTGTCCCACTTTTTTGTGAACAGCTTATGTTTTGTTGCAGCCTCTGAAAAGAGTGACTCCACCGAGCATATGCGGAACCACTGACCATGAGAGCCGTAAACAGGAATGCACCCCAGTCCAGGCAGCTGCCACAAATGGAGTATGTAAACCTGCTCTGGTACATTTTTATTTAAATCACTGGGAGTTTTGCCACTGGGTTTTAAAGGGAATCAGCTTTTAGAATACAGATTAAGTTCAGAAGCACCTCCTATCCATGCCTTGGCTTCTGTTTATCTGTAGCACTAACATGAAGCTTAGTATATTGACAGCTGAGTTTTTGATCCATCAACATGTCACCTCGGATTCCAGGAAAACCTGTGGCAAAAGCAGCTGTGATGCAGTTTTGGTGCACACCCTATCATCCATCATGAGACTGCATGGTGCAACAGGGGACTTACTCTTGATAGTGCATCTTCAGGAACAGGGCCTGGCTGGATTGCTCATGAGCAAGGGGTTTATGAACAAACTGGCAGGTGTGAAGATCTATTTGCGTATGTTGGGTTGGCAAAATAATGCAAATTCTTAGCGTAATTTCCTTCCGCTCCTGATGCTGCTATCCAGCCTATATTATTACTGTGTAATTGTTACTGGGTTTGCTGCCCTCAGTTTACCACTACGCTCTGCTCTCCTGGCTCTCTCATCCAGATCCCCAACTTCTCCATCTCCTGAGGGGAGTAGGTGAGACAGCAGCTTGCAAAACTGGACCTGGAGCAGGCAGAACACTGCCTTCCTCCCACCTTCATCCTCCTTGGAGCTCTTACTTCTGTCCCCACCTCCCTGCTCTGTCCAGGTCAGAGATGAATCCCCTTGGCCCAGGGAAAGGGGAAAGATGCAGGACAGCAAATTCCAGCAGGAGATACCCCACCTTCCAGCAGCATCTGCTTCATGGCATAGGGCTTGAAGGATGAACTGACTGTCACACCAACGCCACAAGCTAGTCAACCACAACACAGGGGGCCTGAAGTCCACTTTGCAGAAGTGGCGAGGCACTACGGTGCAGTGGCAGCAGGGATGTGCAAAGATGATGAAAATCATCTGAAGCTCATCTTAGTTATGGGGCTGTTTTCAGTCCCTTAATACTGTTCTCCCCAAATGTGTCAGTTGATGCACACATGGTGTTAATTAAGGCAGATGAGAGTGTGCTAAGGACAGTGTTTATTGAATAAGCCACTTCTAAGCGTATCCTAGCTTCAGAGGAACACCAAGCCTCTACAGCTTATTTTTTGCAACCTCTATTGGCAGCTGCCCATTTTTTTATGCTTCTTTCCCCTCTCCCTGCCCCAAGTTTTCCCCTCTGGGCTTTTTTTTCCTCCCCTCCCACCTCCCCAGGTGCTGCACCGTGACTCTTTTTTTTTTCATTTCCCTCTTTTCTTACTCAAAAGCATCAGAACTGCCCCAGAAGGCTGGACAGAAAGGCCACCCAGCACAATACCCTGCCTCAGGTATGGATTTCATGCAGCCTGCTGACATCTCGGATCTCTCTCAGTGCAAATGAGGTACTTGGGAAACACGCTCCACCACCACGCCGGGGTGACAGTGGGGCCATAAAAACCTCTCCAGACTGATTCGTGGAGGGATGACAGCCAGGAAATAAAGAAAATATCCGTGCTAGCCTCGGCCGTGGTCCGTGCCCAAGAGCTCCCAGCGTTGCTCTCTGCACAGGGCTGATGAAATCCTCGCAGCTCAGTAACTGCTGGCAGAGAAGGGGAAAAATATGGGAAGGCGGGGGCGGACGTGCAAAAGCATGTGCCGAGCTTTCCCCACGACCGCCCCAGCCTCCAGCAGGCCCTCCCACCCGCAAACCCTGCCAGCTTACCCCTACGAGCTCCCGGCGGGCTTTCTGCAGCCTTTTCTGAGCATGCACGGCTGCTGGCGCATGTGCGGCCGAGGCAAAAGCTGCAGGCGCCTGGGGGGCCGTGCTGCTCCCCGGCTGCGTTTGTGTGTGTGGGGCCGGGTCGGCTGCAGCGCTCTCCGGCTGCCCGGGCACGATGGAGCAGCACGGGAAGCAGTCGGGGCCGGCGGCTCGGCTGGACGCCATCCTCCGACACCTCTCCCCGCGGCTGGGAGCAACCCCGGCTCCTGTATCCTTTCCGATGTGGGATCGGGGCGGCGGGGAGGGGGATGTTGTCCCCTTTGGGGGTCGGGGCTCTGCTTCCCCCGCCCCAGCGAGCTTTGCCCATCGCCCCTGCGCGCTTGTGTGTGCGTAGATGCCGAGGAGGGGCTCGGTGGTGGTTTGCTCTACAAGGACACCCTGCCTGTGAAGGGCACGGAGGCAAAGTCCCTGCCCTGGGCCCTGGTTATGGGCTAGTGACGTGCCGGGGGCCGTGCCTCGTGCAGGCCCTCGGCGGGGGGAACGGGGG
>VYZV01001948.1:106067-116946 GCA_013401275.1 Pandion haliaetus | reverse complement strand
TTTCCTCAGAGGCCAGTCTAGTTAATGTGCTCTGAGAACATCTTCAGAATCAAGCTCTGGAAGTAGAACAGACAGATAAGGATGAACCTTAGTGTATGGATTGTGACAGTGCTTTTATGTGAGCTAAATACTCTGACAGAGGTGTTCCTAAGCAGCATGGGCCAAAGCAGATCATTAAGCACCTGAGGAGTTGAGGGCCAAAAGCTTCCGGGAGTAGCTCTTAGTACAGAAGAGAATTTCCAAACTGAAACTTTTGATCAAAATCCCAGCATATAAACCTCTTTTTTGATCAGAGCATTTAAACCATTTACTAAAGAATCTCTGGTTGCTCTAACCTCACACTTGCTTCCATTAAATGATACCCAATGGTGGCTGGAATGGACAAAGGGTAACACTCGGGTGACACCACTCATGTCAGGTGAGATGACATGAAAAAATCCCTCCCTCACTTCACATACATTGATGCAGAAATATTAGCTAGCTGCAGAGAAATGACAGAGTACACTACTTGCAGGTTTTGATTTTACAGCATTGCCACCAAATTGTCATGTCTCAAGAAAAAAAAAAGGAAAATAATCAAGTGAACCCGNTTGCTGATCCTCTATTTAGAAGCATTTAGTTTTGAGTCCATAAAGAAATTCCCTGAGTTTCAGGAAGTGTAAAATACTCAGAGTGTTATTCTTTTTTTTCTCAGGAGACTTTTATTCTGCACTTATATCAAGAAGAGACAGAGGAGTTGGATGGAAGTGACTGGAAAATACATTGAATGAGATTTAATTTTATAGGGATTTAGGTGCTTAATTCCCATAGGTTTCATTGAAAACTATTTATTTAATAAATGCATTCAGTAATTTAAGACCTCTGCATTAATATATTTTAAGACTGTGGACCATTAGATCATCTAGCCTGTCCACTTGTATTATACCAGCTATAAAACTTCATCTAATAACTCCCCCAGTAGGCGCAATAGTTTGTGCTTTTTGAACAAATATCTTGGGGGGGGGGGGGGGGAGGGAAATCCTTTCTGGAGCTGAAGACATCCATAAAGAGAAGACCTACAGCTTCACTTGGTATGTATTCCACTTATTACTCATTCCCATGGATAAATTATGTCCTTGATTTCTCAATTGAATTTATGCAGCATCAACATTCAGTCTTCAGCTCTTTTTAGGCCTTTTTCTACAATGTTTTCAACAACTTTTAGACCTTAAGCTCTATCTTGGAGATATTATGTGCTACCGATTTTTAAATTATCTATTGTCAGGTCATTTCTTGAATGAAACTGTTGATGTATTTAAAAAAAAAAAAAAGAAAATATTCATGCAAGGAGATTTCAACCTACAGGTTCTTCACAATGTATTTAGAAAAGCCAGTACTTCTTGTTTACATATTTCACACCAACCTGCTTATCCTCTCTGAATAAGCAATTTCCGAACATCCAAGAGGCACTGAAGATGCCTGTGCAAACATTTCTGGAATGACTCTTATCAAGTGGCTATTCACAGATGTAATCAAAACACTTTATCTCTATGAACATTCTTGCCAATAAAATGTTCTTAGCTGAGTTAAAAAAAAAATAAAAAAGCATAGAGAAGCACTATGGACACTCTCAAAGTAATGTGTGGTATTTGTGTGCATATATTTCACAGACTGTTTAAACAGTCTACTATTTGCTTAATTTTTCCTGATATTGGCACAGCTGTAGATTTGCCATGACCGTGAGAAAGTGTGTAGACACACTGTCTAAAGAGCTAACTTGGACTTGAGATACTACTGCCACTACCATGCTCTGAAGTGAGATATTCTGTCACAGTCCTGTCACTTGCTACCAGGAGCATCCCTCGCTTAATGAGCAAAAAATTATACTGTCAAGTAGAGACAGCAGGGTATTCCCCATATCTGCTTGCTCATGTGGAATGTCACTACTGGTTTTGTTGACTCTTTTGCCTTTGTAGCAGTATTTCATGCCTTCTTTTTTTTATTCTTGCACAGGACATGTTACTAGAGATACCATACCAAAACCAAGAAGCAGGCTAAGCAACTTGCAGAAACACATTGTGAGTATCTCATAATTTCAAAATAGCATGATTCCCAGTTTCAGAAAGAGCTTAAACCACGTGTAAAAAAATTTTTAGAAACAAAATTTAAACATGTGACAGCAAAGTATACACTTCTGTAGAAATTCCATGGCAAGTTGCAAACTAAGTGCAAATTAGAGGATATGTTGCATGTATGTTTTCCTCTATTAAGATACATTTTTTTAGAAAGGACTTTTCTTCCATCCACTAAGAACTATTAGAGTTTTAGGTGCTATGGAAAATAATGTGCACAATGGAAGAATTTCAGCCACAGGCTTCTCTAGTTACCATCTCTCCTGGCCTATTTAAGTTTCTTCTTGCTCTTTCCCATCCTTAGCTGCCACCTGGCACTCTTCTGTTAGCTCTGGAAAAGCAGGACAAGCTTGCCAATAGCATCGTTTGAGTGACAGGCTGTGAAAATTTAAACACTCTGCAAAAACATCCTTTTCCTCTGGAAAAATGGAATTTGACATCTCTATATTTCTTGGGGTTCTGATGTAAACTCTGCTCCATGGAGCATAAGGCCATGGGCAGTGATTTAGTCCGGCAGATCTAAAAGGGTTTTATTCACACTTTCAGAAGCAAAAGTAAGTGTTTGTTTTCCTTCTTTTTTTTTTCCAAATACTGCTCTGCTGCTTTCCCAAGGCGATTTTGGATTTCTAACTTTCACATGTTGATGAAGTAGTTGCTTTTATGGCTTTCTACTCACATATGATTTATACACAGAACTCCTGGCAATAAAAAAAATATTCACTAGTTTTTAACCTAAAGATTTGCCTTCAGCTGCTAGACACCTGCATTTTTCAATTATAGCTTGTTAAATTAGGTAAGACCTTTCTTGAGATATTTTTAAAACAATTTTCCATTGGAAAATGTAATTTCTTAAAAGAAACTTTTTTCTCTTGGCCAAAATATGTCAAATACAAGAAAACATTTGCAAAACTGATATTGATCAGATCCAGAATGAAGTTTCATATCAAAAATCAGGAAGTCCGTAGACAAACTTTTACATCATATGGAATTAGGTAGAAAACTGTATCCAAAAGCCCTGCTTTGGTTCAGAATAAGACTTTGAGGCCAAGTTTCCCACCTCAGCATCCTATGTTTTAAATGAGGAAGTACCTTCTCACTTTTGTCATGGAAATTTTTCCCCAAATTATTTTAACATAATTTTAATGCAAAATTAAAACAAGTTTTTTAAATCTTTGGGGGTTTGTTGAAAGAATAACTGTTTTCTGGACAATTCTAGTTTAAAAAAAAAAAAAGTCATTATAGCAACTCAATAAGATGGCCTTGCAAAGATTATTTCTGTACTCCAATAAAAAATTAACTGCACCTACTGCACATTGCAATAAACCAAAAGTCCTTTGCTTTTCCTGTGTTTTGCAGTGGAATTGCTGTTTCATCTTAG
Organism: Pandion haliaetus; assembly: GCA_013401275.1. NCBI lineage: Eukaryota > Metazoa > Chordata > Aves > Accipitriformes > Pandionidae > Pandion > Pandion haliaetus. Next base: position 113,457 of record VYZV01001948.1, on the reverse strand, counting down.
TAACTAAATGCATGAAAGTCACATCTCTCACTGAAAGATGAGGACTCCTATTTCTCACAAGTGATTTTTAGGAGAGTATGTTGGGGTTTATACAATATCTGCCCCTCAAAAGTCATTCCTACTATGAAAAATTCCATTGGAGTTCACTGTAGAGTCTTACCTGAAAAAAGGAAAAGAAAAATCCTACTTTCTAATCTCAGCATCTTCTCAGTATCCTTGGTTCTTTTAAAACCAAAGCCTCTCTCAAATCCTATGGTACAGGCTTCTCTCTTGACATCTCCCTCGTAAATTCACAGCGCCACCACTGAGTTCGAGAATTCAGTGTAATCTGATGGGATTCAAAGAAATCAGCCTAGATCTATATTGGCAAAATATAACCAATTTTTTTCTTAACTGTGATTAAAGGCTACAGTGACATTGAGCAGATTGCTTCTCCCTCTGCCATTGACTTCAATCCATTTGGCAGCTGAGTGCATCTGCCAGTAGTTTTAATAAATCTAGTTTGAACAAACTGTTCAGGTTAATGGGAGGGAAAAAAAAGGTTAAAAAAAAAAAAAAAGGATACAGACACTGAGCTCAGGAACACCAATATAAATTAAATATAAATTAGTCCAGAATAACTCAGGGCAAAGACCAGCCTTCTGCATTCCCTAGGTGCTAAGTACCTATTTCCATGAGACACTTAGCTTCCAAAGAGCTTGGGATTAGGTGCTACTTTAGAGACTTTCTCCAAAGTCATGCCAGTGTTGTGGGAGTCCAGTATTTTCATTACAGTAAAGAACTGTTGAGGGGATAGGGGAGTCACTCCAAAACCACTGAATCCAAGGGCAGCCTTTCTCCTGGCTCCCATGAGTACTGGGCACAGCCCATCTCCCTACAGGTATGTGCACCTTGAAGAGAAAGTGCTGCATGAAGTGCATCTATTCTTCCTTCTTGGCAATTAATGCAAAGTTTGGGGCTGTTGCCCTGGTGCTGTCTGGACTAGTTTAATAAGAGCCTGCAGTGTTTATTAGCCGAGAGAAACAGTTATGTCTCCAGCATTCCCGGGGGTTTGTTTTGCCAGGAATTCCTGCTCACACAACGGATTTCAACATTCCTCTTTTAAGACGGGAACAAACAACTGAACCTACTGAGAGTACCCTTTGTCAGAGCTTGGTAGTGCTTTTCTAATAAAACACAGATGATTTATAATATGTTCACATGGGAGACATATTTGGCATATAAAGCAGTGGCAGCACAAAATTCTTGGGTGCCAGAAAGAGGTTTCTTGTGATTTCACAACAAAGATCTTCTGTTACTGCTCAGAACAGTCAAGGAACTTTTCTGTGCAGCCCTAAAGCTGTAAGATATTCTCCCTAGTTAATAGCCACAACCTATTTCTCAGGGTGTACAGCAAACCCACAATAACTTCAATTGTTCTGCCACGAGACAAATCCCCAGGAATTGCCAGCCAGGTGAAGACCAACAGGGTACCAATAGCTACCTCCATGTTATGGCTGGAATAATTCATTTGTGTATCACTGCTTCTATACACAAGGCTTGGGAGCAGATTTTGGGAGCTAAAAAGTCTTACCTGCCCAGTAGAGGCACTGCCAGGACAGGGGTGGCTGCCGTAGAGCTGCCATTCTCCCAGGAGGGCATTGCTTCCAGCATCACTGAATTTGCCTGGGCAAAGACTGCCAAGGCAAGGCATTAGGTACTCTTTTTTTTGTCCCAGACTTACTTTTATCTCTCCATTAGTTGACTCAGCAGTTACAGGTATTTTTAAGTCTCTCTACCGTAGCACCTTGCTAATTGACTACAGAGCCAACAGACTAGTCTAGCTAGCCCCCTTCAGTGAATCAGTGGAGGAGCAACCATCACAAAAGGTGGGTAGGAGGAAGCAATCCTCAAATAAATATGTAGTAAAAAGGACATAGAAGAAGCCCTGTATCTTCATTCTCTTCCTTTTTGCCAGACTTTCAATGTTACAGCAATAGTTCCCCCTCTCTCTTTTTTTGTGTAACCTGATAGAACGGCATAGGGAAAGCAAATTGCTTTTCAAGCTGAGCATGCAGGTGAATGGTTAATTCTATACGTTATTTACACAGTTGCACCCTGACAATAAAGAGTGCTAGAATGAATAATTACAAAAAAAGATAAGTTTGATTTCTCTGAGGTCTTGGTCATGTTTACTTTATGGTTTACCTTTTCTTTACTCACTAGAGCTTTGTAACAACACACAATGTCACCAATAAGAGCAGACCGGTAAAGCTGGAAGAACCATGCATCAGCCATCCCCAGAACCAAAAGCTGTTTGAAATGAGCTTGAGGGAAAACACTTGTAATGCAGGCCACAGTCACATTTCTTAAGTAAAACACAGAGTAACAGAATAAGTGTCTTTATGACAGATAAGAATTCATGCTTACAAAATTTCTTCTGCAATGCTCACCCAAGAGAATGGGAAAAAAACCCAGTCCTGTAGGATAAAAAAAAAACATTGATCATTTTAGCAAGTTTCATAAGCTGTATGTTTCATATGCTATTTGTGTTACTCTATATTTATATACAAAACATACAGAGAAAAAATAAAGATTTTCCAGCTTTCTCAGGAACAATAGGCTGTACATTTTAAATATGAAGTATTGTTTTAAATTATATTAACTTTTGTTGGCTACAGGGCTGAATATACTTTGTATAGCATTTCAAAGCATGGCAACAAACCAGTAGAAGCAAGCCAATTACAAAAAAATGTGACATAAATTAAATCAGACTAACAAGAAATAATTTATTACAGTCCATTTAAACTCTAATTACATCAAAACTTTGTCCTTTGTTACTTATCAATACTCAAATGGGAAGCAGTTAGTTTTGCTGCACACAACAAAACTGCAGTGAAACAAAACATCAGTCCATGTGATAGTTCATACTATTTCCTCTTTCACCTACAAAAAGAGTATTTAAACATGGCAGAATGACAGTTCAGCAGGCTCAAATGAGCCCACATCATTCATTTATTGCCCTGAGATAAATCACACATCCTTCAGCTAATCAGGTTTTAGTAAGAGTCCCACATTCATCAAATTACATATATGAAGCATGCAGAATATGTGGCCTTCTATTTATAATACATGCAACAGCTAAAAATGGTTCTAAGCCAACAGTTAAAAAAAGTAAATCACTGTGCTCTACCAGTTTGCCTCAGGCACCACCTCCTTATCACCTGTCATAGACACTCATAATTTCTTAGCCAAACGACAACTAAAAGTAAGAAGTAGGACCGACACCCAAATATTTCAGGTAAGGTCTTAATTCCAAGATTTCCCATTAAAAAACAAGAGAAGCCAAACAGAAACTGAACAGAGAATAAGGGCTTTACACAATTGAACTTCAGAATAAGAACTTTACACAAATTCATTCCCTGTGAGATTTCATACCAACTGTACCTCATCTTTCAGGGGGAAAAATGGAAATAAAAGCTACATATTGTGTCCAGATTAGAACACAGCTCTAAGCTGTTGAGTCTATTGCCAAGTGCCTTCAGAAATGCTATCCAAAAAACAGAGGAAGCATTTCATGAGAAATTTAGAAGCTGCTGCTTCACAGACCAGTTTATTGCTTTGCTATTCAATTTAAACAGATTTTTTTTCCACGCTCCTTCTTTTATAAACCTAAGGAACATTCCCAAGCAAGTCTGTCATTGTATTTATATGAAAACCAGTGTTTTAACACAATAATGGGAAGGTACAAGGGTAATAAAGTTTTAATAGAATTGTAATGGTAAATTTTGAGGTAAGAATTGTTTATTTGAAAAATACACATTCCTGTTGATAACTTCTCTTGTAAGACAATGTGCCTAATTCCATTGCTTATTTTTAATGAACCCTGAAGTTAAAGTAGCTTTCTACCTCACCATTTCAGCACTGAGTACTGATAGCTGATGCAAGTGCCTCTGAATGTCTGTTTGATGTAATAATTATCACTGATTGAGTCAGCTTGCAGAGGTGAAGGCCATCCAGCTAGCTTTAGATATTGCTGAACAAGAAAAGTGTCCAGTGCTCTATCTCTATACTGACTCGTGGATGGTGGCAAATCATGAATCTAAATTTTTCGCATAGCACTAATAGGCATGGCTCTTTGTTAAGTTATTTCAAATGTAAACTAAACTGTGGAAGGTTTAATACATCTGTCGTGCTAGCAAAATTCTAGGACACTTCTGTGTCATGCTGCAACTTACTGAATTCCATCTCAGTTTGCTGTGGAACTTCTCCAACTTTGGCTGAAAGTTATTCTGAAGAACACTCATTTGGCTTAAAAAGTGTACTCAGTGGCACTTAAATTTGCATCTGCTAACATTCTCAGTGCGCTGAGTGCCATTCCTAAAATACACCAAAAGAATAAATTAATACGAGAATCTTGGAGATTTCAGAGACCTAAGTTTTAGATGATCTTCTACACTGTGAAACGCAGACCATTCAAATTAGCCACCTTGGCATGAGGACAGTTAAGTGCTCAACCATTGGGGGCTCAAAATTCCTTGAACAGGGATTTAGATTGTCAGTGTGGTAGATATCACTGAAAGAGACGGTAATTTAAGCTCCATTTCTTGTTAGTATACTAATGTTCTCAGACATTCACAACACTAAGCTCTTTCTTTAAAATGCCAGGAACCCATCAAGTTGTTTCAAACACAAGAGAAGCTGATAGTCAATAGTTGAGAAGTGGGATTACTCACCAGGAGTGCAGGAGCTGAATGCTGCAAACTCGGCCGAGCAGTATCCCAGCATGAGGAATTTCTCACTTACGTTTTTTATTCCACTTCACCCACTCAGTACACAGGCTAAGGACTCATCAGAGAGGCAGAGATGCAGTGATGACTTCTGCAGAGTACTGTCCTCCTTTAAAATGCTGACCATTCACAGGTGAACCCTATATACAACCTCTATATATGCTGACTGCAAGTCAGCTAGCCATTGTCCATCATCACAAAAATGTAAATGGAAATAATGTATTTTCCTCATTTGTGCCTTTCCCCTTCCTGCCTATACCCTCCAGATATTCCCCACCAGTTTGGAAAATACTGATTTAGTGATTAGAATATTTATTGCCACAGAGCTGGGAAGCCAGCTCTCTCACCTCCAAGTGATTATCCCGAACAGAAAGCATTAGACTCATGTGCATTTTCATTTTCTTGTTCTAGGCTGAAGCACTGTTAATTGTTTCATGTCTGAGCACATCTGTTGGCTTGGGACTTCCAGGTAAAGTAGGTGAATATTTCGTGAACCTTGGCAGGGCTTAGGCCTTAGTCACCTGCCAAGCATCTCAACGCTGTGAAGACTTTGGTGGCTATAACAATGCACCAACAGCTTTCACAGAGGAATGCTGATCCAGAGGAAATTTCAGGCACCTGCAGGGTCAGGCATGAATTTTGTTCATGACAGTGGGTGTCTACAAAATTAACTAGCGACCCTGTCAATCCGGCTCCCAACACCTCAATCAAGTACTTACAAATGAGACAGTAGGACACCACTATTGCAATTTGTGCACAGGAAAGGTCCAGCTTCATTTAAATACTCAAACATAACTGAGGGATGCTATTGTTCTACTTTTTCCCTGAAGATCCAAATGATCGCGTTCTTTATCTGCATAATTTGCCTGCATTTCCCCAGTGACTGACGCAGGAGCTGTCTGTACCGGAGGTGCACTCCTATGAGCTGGGCTGCGCTGTTTGGCAGTGATTGAGACGTCTGGAATAAGAAAAAAGACTCTGTCAGCAATACAATACTCGTGGCATCTTCCATCTTCACAACTTTTCCCCCCAAAGTCTCGCAGTGAACGATGCAATTAAAATTTTGGAATTGCAAGGGTGGTGATTGAGTGCTCAACTTCTCATTTTCTCTGGCAGCTACTCAACTCCTTTGTCCAATTATGGCAGGAACCAAATGAATTGCAAGTGAAATAAATTTTCCCCAGAGCATTTCCATTTTATTAATACATGCTTCAGGTTCTGAGAACATATTATCAGCATTGTGTCTTTCACGGACATTATTTCAAATTATTATTTTCTTCTGAAAAAGGAGAACTATCTAATTACACCCAAAGAAATACAAAAGAAAGTGGCCTTGAACACAGTTTTCCTATCTCTTGAAAATAGAAATTCAGCAAGATCCACTGAGTTGTCTTTACTGCACTGCAAAAGTTTTGGATATTTACTTTACACTTTCGATAAATACTTTTGTGATATGACTCACACTCACTGCTATTTCTCATTGTTTTGAAAATAGTTTAAATTTACCTTTTTGACAAAAATATGTCTAATATCATAACCTTTGAAGAACATCACAATAATTTTCACAAGTTGGTAGTTTATCTTAGTAGCATCATCTATAATTTTTTTCGGAACTTGCAGGAATGATGTTAATGTACATTTAGTGTGCGCACATACAGGCACAGGAGGAGCTGGCATTGAAACCTTGGTTTAAGTTCTCTTGAAAAGCATTTAAAATTAATCAGACTTAGTGATGCATCAAAAGATAACAGTGTTAGGTGCTTTGCTGAACAGAAAGGGGCTATTCCCATGCATACACATGAGTAAATTTGGTGGACCTAGAGGAGAAGCAGCACATATAGATTACTTAGAGTATCAGCATACACAGAGAGAAACATCTTCCTGGGTCATTAAATTCAGTCCACCATGGTTAATTACTTGTAATATAACCTGTTATAAACCTTCAAAGGTCCATCCTAAAGTGATTTAGGATTTTTGTCGACAGTATCTTTTAAAAAGGTGTTCTATCATTTCTCTGCAATGATGATTAGAAACCATCATAATTTCCACAATAAACGCATGATGGCAAATTAAATTCTGTTTGGTTTTGTGCTAATATGTCCTCTTTTTAAAATCACTTCTCCTCTTGTTTTCTCTCCTAAACATGTTATCAAGAACAGCTTTATAATTTCTGGTATCCTATGCTAAGGAAATGAAGTTAGACAGTTAAATAATGTAGTTAGTAAGTAATTAGACAATAGCTAGTGATAGTTACTCCATTCCTCAGGGTTATCTAGCAGTCCCTCCCAGTATTTGTTCCAGTTTAGTGCATACATCTCAGTATGAAGAGTATACAGTATTATAAATGTCATCTCCAAGGCCTTATACACTGCATACTAGGCATACTTTATCTGAAATTTTGTAGCATCAAATATCTTTTTGTGTCCATAGGACATTAAAAAATTACCTCCATCCATTTAACAATGTTATGGGTTTGTGTGGCACGGTTTTCCTTGGTGGCAGGGGAGGGGGGCTGCAGAGGCGGCCCCTTTAAGAAGTTGCTTGGAAGAATTCGCCGCCCCAAAATGTCGGACCCACACGCCAAAATGTCGGACCCGCCTCTAGGCGGGGAGTGACGGTGG
>VYZV01001948.1:80698-95102 GCA_013401275.1 Pandion haliaetus | reverse complement strand
GGGGGCGACGCGGAGGGAGCGCTCGCCGCTGGTGGGGCGGGGGTGGGGGGAGCAAAAGAAGTTTCATTCTGTAGTACAGGAGTTCATGGGCTTCCTTTCTTCTGCAATTTGGTAAGAGAAAAAGGCTGTCGTTGTAGAAATATTATGTATATTTACACAAACCTTTACATTTACAGCTACCCATGACTACTTAAAAATTCCCCTTCAATGTATTATTAGGAACATTTTATTCTGTCTGAGTGCAGAAAAAACGTAAATTATCAAAACTGACGCTTTTATTTTCTTTTTTTTCCCAAACTTAAATGAAGAGGATAGAGGGAGAGGGAAATGAATCCCATGAGGTCCAGTGCTGTGAAGTGCCAAAGACTTGCAGTTAATAACTGAGACTCAAGTCTTTGGCAATAGACCCTTCTGCGTGCTCTCAGGACAAAGATATGGGGGCCAGAGGGCATGGCAGAGCTCTGGACATAGAAAGAACATGGGCACTACGATGGGGTAAATTCCTGTAGTCTTTAAAGCCTGTAGTTACAATCTCATCTTTAAACTGAAGTTGAGGGCAAGAGTATTGTTCAATACATTTTTATCTCTACCACTTCTTTTCTCAACAATCCTGGGCTTCTTCTATGTTTCAAAATCAAATGAAAGATCCCACACAGGATGAGCGGTAGGTACAATGACCTCTCCGCAGATGCAAAAGACCTCCTCAAAGCTACAGCAGTCAGAGGGACAGGGCTGTAATAAATACTTTGTATTATTACACCCTCCTTTTCTCATTTCTCTTCAGATGTTCTGGGTTTCCATTTTCCTCCTTTTCTTTTGCATTCTTCAGTTCCCAGTTCTCCTTTTTCTTCAGCCATCTGCTCTTTCTCTGTAGTTCTTATGTACATGAGAATCTGCATCACTTTTCGCAGTAAAACAGGGAAAACAAAAAGTTACAAGCAAAGTACCCTTCTGAAGCATGCTCACCTGGGGCCGTTGAGGGATATAAAAGCTTCATACATGACTTAAAGGTATTTAAGTATCTAAATACTTACCACAACAGAAGTCTACATGGTTTATTCATACACAGATTTTTCTAGGCAGCTCACTATAACTAGAATCCAAACCACCCACAACTATGCAGCAAAACTCCACATCATTGTATAAACAAGTGCTCCATGAAAAGCAATTTCTCCATGATTCCTCAGGGCTTTGTGGGTTTTCCATTATTTATTTATTTAAATGGCTTAACAAATGTACTCAGATGCCACAGCAATAGGCAAGATATAAGAAGCAAAGTAGAAAGTACACTGGAGAAAATAGAGCAGTTTAAGATCAGATTCAATTAATTAGCTATGGATCATCCTCTTCTCTCCATTTTATCCAGACTGGAATATATGTGACCAAACAGAAGCAGTTACATGGAAGAAAATTATTTCTGGACTACAGGTGGAAGGACAGCAAATTGCTTTCTCTATTTACTTTTGGGGGTTTGACAGTTCTTTACATAAGCTCCTTCAAACTTTCACCTGGAGTGTCTCCGAATTGGTCACTTTTTCCTGATGACTAGTGGGATCTTTCAAGAGCAAAACAGGAGAGAAAACATGTTTAATGTGATCACACAAGCTTAGCAAAAGGTAGGAATGCCATACTAAACTGCTTTTGAAGTGTTTGATTTTAAAATTTGCAAGATTTCATGTTGATAATGCCTGTCTTTGAAGCAAGAAGGTACAACTTCCCCTTAATTTTCTTAAAACTTTCTTAAATTTTCTTAAAGCACATTCTTAGAAAACTAGGGTTGTTTATCCAAATTGGAAAGTGAAACTGAATAAACCACAGAAAAATAAAGCCTGCACGATTACTTGTAGTAATTAGAAAAAATAGTGGAGACAAATAAGCAAATTACATAGAATTTGACAGCAGCTCTTTAAGAAAAATAATTGTAGTGACTTATTGATTCTTAATCTCTTAACTCATTTTGTGTCCCCTAAATACCAACTTTGCAGTGAATAGGAGGATTTTATTGCCTCTCCTGCTTCTGTGTAGGACTACTCAGGTCTTGGCAACTGAGAAAGCTCTGCTTTTAATTCACTGGAAGGCATATCCTGAGTATCTTCATGTGATTGATCACATCCAGCTTCAAAGAAAACACAGCTAAGCAAGGGTGAGCTGCACCCCATTTAACCAAAAGCCCTAGAGTTTAAAGCACTCGCATGCTCTGTATACAGCACCTCCAGTTACTGCACCACACGTGGGCTTTGAACCCATCAGTTGTAAGACAGAGTGCTCCACAAGTTCCAAATCACCCGTACAAACACAGAAGGAAAAGTTTATGAGGGGAGCATTATGAAGCTAAGTCTTGCTCTGCGCTGCTGCCTACCTACTAACCACACACCTAAATGCACCAGTCCATATCTAGATGTATAAAAGTGACCACATTCTGCTCAAAAATCATCCCACAGCCAACACGGTTGTCTAAACCTTTGCTCAAGAGCTATCAAGATTCACCCACTTCTTGTTAGCTGTAGGAGTCCTGCACAAGCAAAGGAGAAGACTCACTGCGGTCAGGCCTAACAGCAAGACTTGCATGGTCAGGTGGGTCTAAAGCAAAAAGTTGTCATATAAGCATCAAGGGTCTTTCACAAGTAGGGGAGCACCAAGTTGTTTCACACCTATCCCGGCCAGGAGGTTGGTGAAGTGTCTGAGCAAAGAGGCAAGTGAGATTAGTTTGTCTGCCTGGGACCATTCAGATTAAGCTGGAGTAGGCACCAGGAGGAAATAGAGAGAGATGGGTTGGAAGACTGTGTCAAAGAAGTCCCGAAGAAAGATGGGGACTGGGCATGCGAATGCAGACCAGCAAGGTTTGCACTGGGGAGTGGATGAGCAGGCAGCATATGAATGAAAACGATGGGGGAGAAATGAAGTGGGTTTCTATAGCAAGCCATGGTGCGCAGTCTCTAGGAGATGACTTCTAGGATAACTACGGCCTGAAGGCCTTAGGGAAAGTAGTGGTGGTTCTCCATGTATTTAAAACAGCCCGTCTGATACAACTCAGCCCTCAGGCTCAAAAGCAATCCTTTAATTGGGTGCTGGGGGCTAGAGGCAATGGATGTTGTACAGAGATGACAAAACTCTCCCCATCCTCCTGCAGTGACTCTACTGGCTTCACCAGGAGGTGTATCTACAGAACAGGACGTGACCCCACCGGTCACGGAGACCTGTAATTCCCTGCTCACTGCAAGGCTGCCCTTCATGCCCACTGTAGGAGGGGGGACGCCACCATCAGCAGCACTTCCTCACACTTCCTCAGGAGAAAGATGAGGAGAGAGCTGGGGTGGTGGAGGAAGGAGAATAACCTAAACAGAAAGACTATGATGGTGTCCACCATATCCCATCACCCAGGAGTTTAGCATACTCTCAGCATCCTAAACCTACCCACATGGGTTGTGAATGCTATTCATGAGGAGAGAGAGAACCCAAAGATGGGCTTTATCAGTCTGAAATGAAATCTCCTTACGAACCGGTGGCAAGTCCAGGAACGAGATATGAGCTGACCCCATTCTTATTCCTGCTGCTTGAGCCAAAAGCTTTGCCTCCCTGGCTTCCTGTTTCCTTCAGTAGATGATCAGTCCGGAAGAATTACTTAGTGAGCAGAGATTAAAAAAATAAATCAGGAATCACGTTTCTGTTCCTAATCCTGGCATTTGACTTAATCTGTGGCTTTAGCTAAATCACAAATTCCAAGTGCCTCAGCTTTATCCACCTATGAAATGGGGATAACACTAGTTTAATGACTGTAAAGCACTTCAAAAAACAGTGATCAAAATATGCAAAATAAGCCTAATTTTCTTCTTTCTTAGCCTTTACAGTCAAGAGAATAATTCACAATGAATAATTTATGCAGTGACATGAACTCCTTTCCTTTTGAATGTTATTCACCCACAATGCATAATTTTTTTTTTTTCTGAGTTACTTGTTATTCTACACTGGTTAAATAATTCTCATAAATATTTATTGGTTTATGGACTGTTCATGAAAAGTTTATTCAGAATATTTATTACATGAAATTTAATGAATTGGTTATTTTTGGTGTATCCATTCTCTGCTACTTGAAGAGATTCACGTAATTTGTTGAATCAGGGCTTTTATGCAAATTATTTTTCTTATACATCAATTATATTTTCTGTATATATTCCTGCTTATAATGTATGCTTGAGAACGTCCCTAGCCATCAACCAATTCACTGGAAAACAAATTTAGTTTTTAAATCACAAATGCAGATAAAGAAAATTCAATAATTTAGTTAAGGTAGAAACATTCATTTGCATCTGATCTTACAGTATCTTATTCTTCATGTACAAAAAATGAATACAAAATTAAAAAATATTCTGGTCTTTTTAAAAAAAAAATTAAATTAAATTACCATTAACTTCTTTCATGTACAAGTAATTTAACATGATTAAAGACAATACTCTGTGGATTTACATTTTCCAAATGGATTAGCAAGAGATCTCTTGGAATTCATCAGGTATAAGAATGAAGCTGTAAAATAGTAATTTAAGTAAATGCAGGGAATACCAAGAGGATTAAAATGAGATCTCTAAGGCCAATAACATCGCAGTGTAGATTTTATTGTAACATTAAATCTTTTGAAATATTTACAGAGAAGAAATATTCTTTAGCTCTGAGACAAATTATAGAACACAGAAGTTTGAGCAAGCTATGATTTACATTTTCACTTACCTGAGGGAATCATTAATTGCTAGAAATGGTTCATTATTTAAGAGGTCTTCAAGTAAAATGGGAAACAGGGAAAATTCTGGGTGACAAGCAAAGCCTGTTTTAAATATAGCTTTATACTTCTGTTGTTGTTTTCTAAAAAAACCTGTAATCACATTTCAATGATAAATTAAATGCATTAAAATATTTTTATGTTGCAGTTTCATCTAAGTGTAAAATTATGGAATAGCCAGCAAAGTAATTAACTGTAAGGGCATTTATAATGCTCACAGTGTTCTGTAGGATTTTTTTATTTTCTTTAAAAAGATTTTAAAGCAAATCAAGGAATAAGAGTGTCTCATGGGTCATAATCTCCAGAGTATCACCTTTCTGCATAGCTGCTTTTCCCATATCAACACAGTCCTTTGAGGACAAATTTTATTTTTAGTAGGATAAAAATCTCAGTTAGCATCTTTCAGGGTAATGGACAAACGGATAAGCTCTTTGGAGTCTTACTCTAAAGTATTTGTGAAGTGTGCACACATTTGTATGCCTGTCAGCCTAAGTGCCTTTCTGTTCTCTCCCTCCAAACAAGCCTCCATCCCTGTAATTGCTACATTTGTACATATTCAGAGCTTCACACACAAACACAGAATTTCTGCTGTGGGAAAGTACCGAGTATCAGGGGTGAAACCTATGTTAGTCTAATAGTTCTTACTCTCAAAAATATTTGACTGAATATATGAATTTCTGCAAGAAAATTTTTTTCCCTGATAAATTTTAGACTCAGCTATGGATTAGACCTTACACTAATTGTACTGTCAAGGATATTGGATGCTAATTTAATTTAGTACAAAGAAAACTCCAAACATAACCTTCTCATTTCAAATGTTCATAACTTTTATCTAATATATAATCTGAGAGTAAAATTAGTTTTCTCATCTCTCCAATTAAATCTCAAACAAATGTGCATTCTCAGGCACATTTTTAAAATGAAGAAAAAGACAAAATACTGTTAACAGAAACTATGGTTATGGATAAAGATCCAAATCTAACCTGTCCCACTAATTCTAAAATATACCAGACTTGAAAGGCATATTCTCTTGCATATTTTCTGCTGCTTTATATTCACTGACGCAAGGGTACTCTTTAGCAAGATGATGTTTCCTGAGGCATAAGTGCTGGCAAGCTCAAAAGAAGCAATGACTACAGAAAACACATATACTGATTGTTTCAGACAATAACATGATCATGCATTGTCTAATCTCTCTGCACTCTCATCCTCCCACACAAAGCAACATGGGGTAAAAAAATCACTGGAAAATATAGAAACAAAATCTGCTACAGACGTCTCAATAGCTATGCATTTACCAACTATTTCACCCATAGAAAAACAAAGGGCAGGAATTTCAAAAAGTTCCTAAATGTAGCATTGACTTAACTCTGAGCCTACTGAAATAGTGTGTAAAGGCCACTGACTTTGAAAACTACTGCCCTGCTGTCAGCGACTATGCCTACAGGTCATCCCTCTATATAAATCAGAAAATCACATTTTAGCACCATGCAATGTTTTCCTTCTATTTGAGGTACAGCTGGTCTGTACCAAATAACTAGAAAACACTACATCACGAAAGCGTGTCCAGGTACTATGATTAGCCTATGAAAGAATTGCACCACAGTAAGCAAAAAGCATTCTCCCTGAGTTCAGTCACCTGTGTTTGAAAATAAAGCTAGTGAATCCAGCTGTATCTGGCAGTTCTCAGAGCAGTTGCTACATGGTAGTTGTAACTAGAGCATGAGACAGTAATGGATAAATAGCCTGCTGTGGATGATTTTAGGGGAAAAAAAAAAAAAAACAACAAAAAACACAACACCTTCAAGAGGGTTTACAAGGCTCAGAAGGTTTTGGATTTTAGAAGCACAAAAACCTTCCCAGCTGCACTCAGTGGAATTCCACAGCTCCTCCTGCTGCTCACAGCAATACATTATTTAACATATGCAGGAAAGAAGCTTCTTGAGAAAAGCAGTTTTTACACACCAGATGCAGTTTGCTTGCAGGTATTCTTCCTTAGATTATCAGAGACAGCTTCTCACAATAGGCAAGGAATGACAGCGCTGCCAAATTGAAAACACTTTACAGAGAGGCTATTTGGCTGATCTCAGATTTCTCCACCACTTTTCATTCCCCAGTACTTTCAAGCTTTTTATTTTTGTCTTCAGGGTGCCTATATGTGGGCACTCTTTCTGTTCTTAATTACTATGTTCTTGTGTATTTTCTGTGCTCCCTTTGTCTCTCCTTTTCAGGGCACCCATTTTAACCTCCTTCTTCCTTCCAGCCTCTTTGGGACTTATTGTGGGTTGAGTAGAACTTCTGATTTACAGTCCTGGCTTTTTTGCCTTTGCAAACTCTCCACCCTCCAAAGTTGATTTTCTTACCAGTCAATTGCTTTCCTCCCTCATCATATTTAATGGGCATTTTTTTTTTTAATTCAGTCAGCTCCCAACTGGATTTTAGCAGGTTATGAGAGAGAACTTCATATTTAAAAACCAAACCCTTTGGTAACTAAAGCCACATACAAGTTTGGCTGTGTGCATTTAACTTCAAGAATGTAGTAAACAGGATTTTGCAGATAGCTCCTTTAAACAGCAACAGGAGCCTGGCAAGCGGCATGTACACTACCAAGCTCCTCACGGCACCGTGTTGCAGCAGAAAACCTCAGGAAGGGTGATCCACAGCTTGGATAATCCACCCCAAGCTGCAGGGGATTAGGCTGTGGACTGTTCAGGCCATGGAGCTTGTTGATAGAAGCTGTTTTTTAAAGTACTGGACACATATGAAATCAAGGCACTAATGAGCAACCATGAAGAAACAGAAAGATTGCATTCTTGGGAATGTGGTGGGGAAATGAGTGGACACATCTGATTTGCTCCTCAAAAGGGAAAAACAAAAAGGAAACCATTTATCAGCAATGTAGATTTCATTACTTAAAAACCAAACCAAAGCAGTATTTTAAAGCAAGGTACTGAATCAACATATATGTATATAATTTACTGCATTGCATTGCTGTAGTGTTTTAGCCAATAGCAACTAGGACTGGGCAAATGCCAAATTAAGTCTGAATTGCATTTCAGTGCAGCCATGTTTGTGCCATTTCTGTAAGGTCAGTTCTGGGCAATGGCAGAGCAGTTTAAATCCTGGGGTTTACATCTGGGCTGGACCTGCCACTGGAAATGCCTCTGCCACTACTGGGAATTACAAGCTAGATGGGAAGGAAACAGGGGAAGACAGAAGAAGAAAAAGTGCAGCCCTCATCCACAGCCACTGGCTCAAAAGAAGCCACACCTGCTTGAAGAGGATGGTGAGGAAGGCAGTGGCATAGGGCCCATAAGCTGGAGATAGACACTGACACCTTGGTAGGTGGTAGGTGTACATCAGCACCCTCTTGTCCTTCCATCACAGGGTGAAGAAGGGATGGTTGGACTCACTGGTGGGCAAGAAGGAACGAAAAAAAAGGAATTATTCCAACAAAAGTTACAATGCCCCACCTCCAAGAGCCCAGGGCCATTCTCCAACTCCAACTCTGCTAATTCTTCCCAGACCATGTCCCATCAACCCTTCCCATCCCCCCTACCATCTTTTGCTGAGACCTCACTCTGCTGCAGCACTGAGTTTTCCTTTCATGGGACTTTTTCCTCATCTTGGCCATAACCAAATTCATGTTTGCTTACAGCACAGAAAAGGCTTGATCCAGCTTTTATCTAGCCACAGAAATGAACCACCAACCTCTTCCTAGTTCCCAAATATTACTGTAGTGAGTACCATAAGAAATCCTAGGGAGATCAGACATAGATGGCTCATGCAGTACAAACCACCTAATTGCTGAGCAACCTGAGGAGCTGTGTAAGCAGTATCCCTGGTCAGCACCTCTGCATTTCTAAGCTGAAAAGCTACTTGTGGTAAGGAGCCATTCCTTTGTTTAATTTTTGGCTTTTATCTTAAGCCCAAGCTTTCATCACCTTTTTTCAGCCACAGCCTCTGGATTTCCATCTCTGTGGCTGTAAAATAGATATGAAACAGAATATTGGAGACAAGCTACAAAAATGGGTGTCCTTGATACCCAGCATTCCCTAGAGTTATTTCAGAAGCTATATGCACTGCTAGCTTTTTAGTAAGAATTTTTTTTTTTTAATATAGAGGAAAACTCTAGAGAGAAAGACACTGAGAAAACCCAGACTGACTAGAGACTTTGTAGTTTCTTATTGCTGGTAAACTAGGCATATTCCAAAATCTAACAGGTTAAATCAGAGCAATAGGTGCTGTTAAGGGTCAATGATTAATGGCGGATCTTTTATCTAAGTAAATGGTAGATAAAAATTAATGGACTCACAGGGCAGCTTCTTGAATCAAGCCTTCATGTCTGTCACTGCAAGTCATACGGAGTGTTACTACATTCTTAGATTATTTTAAAGGGACAAAAGCATATAAAACTTTATGGGAAGCAAACACCATTTCCCTTAGGCTCTATCATTTTAAATTTTTCAGAGAGGATCAAAGTGGTTTGCACCTCTTTGCAGGAGGTGACAACAAGAAATATTCCTGACAACAAATTGCATATGCACTTGGGTTCTTTGAGAGAGTAACCCATGCCACTAAATGTCTGTCACATGTCAAATCAAGCATGTAAGCCTTGGTTGGGGAGCAATCAGGAAGGAGGGTAGAACCTCAGAAATTGGCAAGTGATATTTCATTAGTGCAAAATAATTGTTTCTATGCCACAGTGGCTTCAGGGGAAGTTGCATTGCTGTTAATGATGGCAAGGTTTTGTCCTGGGCATGTACCTTTGACCTAAACACATCATATGGATTTGAAGCAATTCCTACAAAAAAGATGAATGTGGAGTACAGTATGTCAGAGCCTAGTGGGTATACTCTGTGGAAATTTCTTCAATGTCAATAGTTTCAGGAAGAAAACAGATACTCTGAAACATTCACTCAAACAAGCTTTTCCAGCTCATTTGAACTACAACTTTTTTCCTTCCACAAGTCAAAATATTCCTTTATTGTAGGGAATTTATGCTACTTCACTTGCTTTAAAACACAACTGGTGTGACCTGAGAGATGTCACAACACAGTGTTGTGCCATATTCCTGGGTTGGGCTTTTGTCTTCTTCCATGAACAAGACAGGCAGCTCATTCCAGCATGAAATCAGTTGACTCAGACCACAGCTGAGAGCTGGACCACACAGACACACAAACTCCAGAGAATTTTTTTGTTCTGTACATCACCCTGTAAAATAATAAGGCCAAAGCCGCGCCATAATCCCCAACTCCCCATTATGCTTTATTTCCCTTTCTTTTACGTGCAGGCAGAGGTCAATTGCTTTCTATACATTCTTCAATGGCAATGTTTTTCATATACTGTAATCTTGCAACTCACCACATAGTCAAAGGGTAAAAGGGGTCCATTTGCAGCTTTTGCCATAATGAGGAGTATTCAAAATAAAAAAAAAAAGGGGGGGGCTTTGTAAGCCAAAAAGAAATTGTCACTTTAAGGATATTAATAATTTTCAAGGTGTTTTGCCATTTTACAATTTGCTTGGTTTTAAACTAAGTCTCATTATTCACAGAAATATTTACTAGTCTTTTCTGTCTGGAATATGCATAGTTCATCTTTTAAAAGACTGTCAGTCACACAACTTTCTTATAGAATCATAGAATCATTTAGGTTGGAAAAGACCTTTAAGATCATCGAATCCAACCATCAACCATGCCCACTAAACCATGCCTTGAAGTGCCCTGTCTACATGCTTTCTGAATACCTCCAGGGATGGTGACTCCACCACTTCCCTAGGCAGCCTGTTCCAATGCCTGACAACCCTTTCAGTGAAGAAATTTTTCCTAATATCTAATCTAAAGCTCCCCTGCTGCAACTTGAGGCCATTTCCTCTCATCCTATCACCAGCCACCCGACAGAAGAGACCAGCACCCACCTCACTACAACCTCCGTTCAGGTAGTTGTAGAGAGCAATAAGATCTCCCCTCAGCCTCCTTTTCTCCAGACTTTCTTTATTGATTATATGTAAAGAAAATATTCCAAGGATGTTATTTCCCTAAAAAAGTCAGTGGAAATTATTTTAATTTACCCCTGACAGCAATAACTAAATGAGTAATAGACACTTATCTAATAAAATTTATTAATTTCTTGTCATGTGCCTAAAGGAAATTTGGGGCATGAAGGTTCCTGTGTATTTTTAAAATGGAGCACTAAGTTTATAATGTATAGCTTTAATATTCTTTGCTTTCATTAGTTTATGGTAATCTAAGGTTCAAAATTCCACAAGAAGAAGAAAATATCTACCTCAACAGGCAGTGTCTATATGATTGCAAATGCCAATCTAAATCCAAGATGAAGCAGGAATGTTTTCTAAATATTTACATCAAATGCCCTTTTAGTGAGGAAAATGATCATCTGATATTATCCTCACCTATTTTGACACATTTAAATTTTCAGTCCTTTTGATTATAGTAGTCCTTCTTCATCTGTAGATAACCTGTTTGACGTAGGTAGTCACTCTGAGTGTTAACAAGCTTTTCTTGATACAACAGTCTGTAATGTAAAAGGAAATAATTCTAATGTATCCTGCTCTGATGCATTTGGAAAGACAATATGATAGTTTATGAACTGCTATGATGATGAAGTTGCTATGGGGCCAGCTCTGCAGGAGTTGGTATGGAAAAACAGACAGGAAGGAAAAGAAATTGTTAATTTGCTCCTTCTCAAAATACTCTTCTGGCATTCTCTTGTTAAAACTCTGAACTATCCATTTTAAGAGTCATACCAACATCACCAGGCAACCTAAAAGCTGTCTTCTAATTACCAGAAGAGTAAAAATTTTGAGCAGAATCTAACTGAAGCAAGGCCGAAAAAAGTGGGAGGCCCCCAGAAGTCACCAGGTGCCTGGGAGAAGAAAGCTAAGGTGTGCCATCCTGCTGGTTGGAGGTGACAAAGCAAGCCCACCCCCAACACAGGTAACTCTAATGTTGCTCCTTTCATTAAAAAAACAACATGGGAAAAACATGCATTTCCATATCTCAAGAGCAGTTATTGTGGGAGACCAGAAAATGAGGCAGATCTGAAGTTGTCACTTTAAAAGAGCTGCTTTCTAATGCTGAAAAGAAATCAGAAGTGTCAGGATTAAATTCAATTGTTCCATCTCTTTCTACCCAAGCAAGATTTCATTAGAGATCTCTAGACTCTGCAGCCACTGAGAAATCCTGACAATTTTAGCAGGTCTACTTCCTAGCACACCATTTACATCTTGCCAGACATACCAGATCAATATACGCATTCCACTGTCATTCGAAAAAAATCAATACAGCACAGCATGTGAAGTGGAGAGTCAGCAGAAGCCAAGTCAACTATATGTACTTTATTGGTTGAGAAGCAAGGTCAGACTTTAGTCTGAAGAAGAAAAAAAATGTTACTCTCTTTCATAAGTGAAAGATTTCCAAAATACATCCGGGGCACCTTGCATGGAATGTGGAAATGTTTCATACACAAACAGTAGGACTTTTGTTTTGCTCCTGTAAAAAAAAAAATGAAGACCTACATTGCATCAGTAGTCTTTTTGGAAGCATTTATAAAAATGACAAGTGAGAAGTTTCAAAGCAAGAGCAAAAGTATCTGTGGTATTTTATTTTAAAAAAGGAGCTACACATTTTGCAGGCAAAACTGAATTTATAAAATTTGAGGGGAGAAAGTGAAATATTCCATTATCATAAATGGCAGACTGTCAAAAAAATAAAGGTCTCTGCAGCAGTAAACAGAAATGGGTAACAGTAATCTTGCAAGGACAATAAAGTAGAACTGGAACCACCTAAGAAGCAAGAACCCAAAACGCGCCTGAAGGGGGACAGAACAGCCTCCAGCTTCCATGTCTGAAAAATCCAACTTGGTGTTATATCATCCTTGCTGACTTTACCGCCAACTGCCATTAAACAGTAAAGCTGAAAGTGATACTTTTGCTCTTTTCCCACACTTTCTTTCAACTATTGTTTTCTTGTTCTCTTTTCCAACATGCCACAGAGAAGCATTTTTCTGGGCCAATCTTTAGTGCCAGTTCAAATTAAGGATTTTCATTCTTTAAAATTTAATCCAGAAATCTGCGCTGCCACTCTTGTTCTGACTAGATGTAGACAAGGAGTTAAGAGACAATGCATCTTGATAGAGCTAAAAAAGCTTTAATGTATAATGCTTATTTGAGTGTTTTATTTTTTTAATTTGTTTTGGATCAGCACAGGGTGTTTTAATTGGCAGGGTGCATTTTGATTGTCATGTTTCCTTTCAATGGATCTTATTTTCATGTCCTTCTTTCATCTGTTCCAAAACCTTTGCATTTAGATCTGCTTGGCTTGCATTTTTAAGAGTAGTTCACTTGGGTTGGGTTACTGTGAACACACAATTGGTTATAGTCTCCTGCGAAATAATGCAAGTCATTTACTCCTTCTGAGTTATCATTTAATAAAGAGAATCCAAGTCTGGAAGTGTTTTAACATGAAGACATTGTAGATAGATGTGGACTTGACAGTACTGTCTTTCCAAATGATGGTTGGCTCTGTTTTTTTTGCTGTTGTGTGCTAGCTACTCATGTCAGTAACATTTCCATCTAGGAAAGGTCATTCCTGCCTCTGAGTATTTTACAGGACTGGAGGAATATGAACCACAAGAGAGTTTGTGCAGCATCTGTCAGCAAATAAGAATGGGAATATTTTTTGGAAGTGGAACCTAATATTGTTCTCTTATGATGTGAAAAATGTAAAAGCTTTCAAGGCAAGATTTGTCTTGGCATTACCGTGACCGTGACCTTATTTACAGTAACGTCTATATACTACACACACAGCAGTAAGGCATTCAGCCTGTAACTTCCAAAATTCCCTTTAGCATTATTTTATATTTGCTCAAATTTTTATCTTTCTAGACTACAGAAAAACTTTCTACTTTCAATTATTTATTGCAAGTTCTTACCGCTATTTCTTTTCCTCAATATTAAATTTCTTCCAAAATCCTCAAGTGAGAGTTGCTGTTTCCTGGTGATTTTTGTAATTTGACTTTTTCAAGTTGTTCCTCACCATAAAAAAAAAAAAAAAAAAAGAAAAAAAAGTTCTGTCAATATGATATTCTAATTACTTGTGTGAATGACCTTGAAACATAGGGTCACATGCAGCTGTGCTAGTGCACAAGTGTAGCTGCAGTTGTGACAGGGTCCTGGGCTTTATGCCCCACAATGTACAGTGCCAATTTAATGATGGAAGTGCAGGAGAGGGGAAAAAAGAAAAGAAAAAGGCAACAGCTTTAATGTTTCCAAACACCTTCTGGTAAATCCATACCTGGCAACACAAATATATCTCATCCTCTCAACAATAACAACTATGGTAAAACTCTCATTGATTTCTCCATTACTGTGATCTTTTTGGTTTCATTTCCTTGTGAAGGCTGCAAACAAAACACAGCCACCTTCTCTTCAATATTTTTGAGCAATTTCTTATTCTTGTATATGTTGGAACTGTGGTCTTTTACTCAGATCTAGGCAAACACTGTCTTTTCCCTAAGCCTTTAGTTTAATAACTTGTTCTTGGTACAATGGGCTGTAGATGTAGCAGGTCTTGGCACTAAGTAATGATACTCAACAGCAATCATCCTGCACCA